>VUQK01003460.1:6607-25288 GCA_015106715.1 Bujurquina vittata | reverse complement strand
TATTTTATTATATATATATTTTATATATATATATATATATATATATATATATATATATATATATATCAGTGGAAAGCAGCGTTTCATTCTTTAAAAGGGAAATGGTCCATGTTGAAAGTTGGGCTCACGGAGCTTGGAGGTGTCGTCCAATGGAGACCTGTTGGTACATTTGTTGCAGCTGTAACACATTGAGATTGCCATGTTAGCTATAGGAATTAGAAGGCTTATAGCGACAAGACCCAAAACTACTTTAAGTAGGCGTTTGGCACTGTGAAACCATGAACCACAATTCTGAACCATGTTAGGAGGCTGTTTTGCAACAGGACCCTCCATTTCTTCAAATTCAGGATTTTTATGTACCTCTCTTAAATCAGCCAAAATATTTTCCTCCTGGAGCAAACACAGTTGATCCCTAAGACCTCTGGTTATCCGTCTTGTAATTTCTCTGTCTTTATACAGATCATTTATCTGTTCCTGCTTATCTGCAATTATCCTGCTCTGTTTTTCTAGTTCATCTTCGTGTTGCATTATTTCATGTTCAGCCTTTGCCCATTGGTCTTCAAGAGCTCGAACAGCTTCCCGAAGCTTTAAAATCTCCTTCTTATGTTCATCTCTCTGTCTCTTAACCTGGACCAGCTCAGCAACAATGTCTTGGTTCTGATCCATAAGCGCATTGTCCTTTTCCCGAAGATCATGCAGTGCAAAATTCATTCTTTTCATCTCTGCCTGCATTTTTGCCTCCACAGACTCCACTTGGGCACGTTTATCATCTTCAGCCTTTGAACACTGGTCTTCAAGGTCTCTGACAATTTTCCTAAGCCTTAAAATCTCCTTCCTTTGTTTGTCTCTTTGGCTTTCAACCTGGACCAGATCAGCAGCAATATGATTGTTCTGATCTAAGAGAGAACTGTTCTTTTCTTGAAGATTATGCAGCACAAGATTCATTCTCTTAATCTCTGCATGCATTTGTGCCTCCACAGACTCCACTTGGGCCCATTTATCATCTTCAGCCTCCCTCACCTGACACTCAAGCTTGAATATTCTTTGTGTCAGATTTCCAATCTTCTCATATTTTTTCTCAGTCTCACTTTGGAGATTGGCTAGATCAGCAGTGAGACTCTTGTTATTTTGAGTGAAGATTTTCTCCTTTTCCTGCAGGGTGTGAATCTCTGCCAACAAATTTTCATTCTCAGCTTTGGTTTTCTTTAACTGAGATTTAAGAGACAGAGACATATCCCTGGCATCACTCAGCTCCAGTGCTCCTTTCAGACTGTCGATCTCTTTTCGCTTTTGCTCTCTCAGATTTTGGAACATTTTATTTAAGACCATTTCTTTTTGCTCATCTGAAACAAGTGCATTAATTTTTAACTCCAACATATTCGCATGATTCTTGGAATTGTTACTAGCCAATTCAATATCCCTTTTATTGGGCTGTTCTTTTATTTCTATGGCATGTGCCTTATAAAAATCATTCTGGACCTTTACGTCCCTTAACTCCAACTGGAGATCATGAATTACCTGTTGAATTTTCATAGGCTCAGTTTTTTTGTTCTTCTCTGACACGTTCAGTCTGGTTGATTCCTCTCCTAATTTGGATAGAAAACTGCTGAATTTTGTCTGCGACATTGTTTGTGTATTTGTTTTTTTAAATTCATTGAAAATGTTGGTTGGCTGAATTTTAAAAAAACAAATAATCTCTCCAGGACACGCTGGAGAGTTTATATCTCCCAGGTTGGCCTGGGAACGCCTTGGGGTCCCTCCTGATGAGCTGGTGGAGAGAGGGAAGTCTGGGCTTCTCTGCTTGGGCTCCTGCCCCCGCGACCCGGCCCCGGATAAGCGGAAGATAATGGATGTTGGCTGAATGACTGCAGCACTGAAGGCTGATATCGCTTTCTTAAATCTCCCGATTTGACACAAAATGTAACGTGCTGAATTGGGTATATATATCCTGTATAAAGCTTCCGGTTATGCGGCCCTTTGATGGGCGATGACGTCATTCTACTTCAAAGCAGCGCTGGTCAGCCCTTTTTATTGCGGAGAATCTCCATGTGTGGCCGACCTGGTGAAGGTGAGCGAAAGCTCTCTTTTCTCTCTCGCTCGCACACCTGCAACTGATTGCTAATTGCATCCTTTAGGATAAAAAGCAGGTGGTTGGTGCGCCATTCCTCTGCGCACTGTGGAATTAAGTGGAGGTAACAGAGGCGCCCTGTTGGATTACGTTACTGTGGGAGTATGACAGGCAGGCACCTCCTTGTGTAGTTGAGTGTGTGTGAGCGCTAAGCTGTTATTGATTTAAACTTGATTGCAGCGTAGCCGCTGCGTAGGGCAGCCTGGACAATAGTTTGCCAGTGTATCTGCGGATCTGCCATTTTGGTGTGTACCTAATGGCAATATGCCGGCTTTCATATAGCAGCTTCAGTAGAGTAATTTGTGTTTTCCTAAAAGCGGGCTGTCGGCACTTTTGCAGCTTAACCTCCTGGCCATGTTTCACCTTTTGCAGCAGTAATTCTTGAGGTTGCTGACTGCTGTTTTGCCTAACAGGAGTGTTTCTGCCTTACTTGGGTCATTGTTCTGCATATCATGTAACTACCCTGAGCCGGATTAAAGACACTGCTACGCCGCAGTATACAGGAACTGACTGTGAGGCCGTGACGGGCAGCTTCCGGTGAATCATCGTTCTTATTTTCGTGCTCGGGTTTGCTTTGGTGCCCTGATATTAGCCATACTGGCAGAATGCTTTGAGAAATATTTTATTGTTGCTTCCGTTGTGCTTACTACCCCGAAAGCTGTTTTTTTTTATATTGTTTAATTGTGAGTGGGTTTCTTTCATTTCTTTTCTTTTGTGGTTTTAGGAGGGAGTGGAAGGCCGAGTAGCAGGGAGGGCTCCTTCTGGTGGTGGGAGTGTGGAACGTTTGTGTTCACGATTGCTGTGCGTGTGAATTGCTACATTTATTTGTAATTTTAGTTCTTTTGAGGTGTTCCCTCTCGCTGCGGGTAGGTCCATGTTCCTGTTTTCTCATTTTGTGAATGTGTAAATTATAATTTTTAGGGTTTTGAGTGTATTTAATAAAGAAATTGTTTTAATTCAGAACAATCTCTGTCCCAGTGTATCAATTCGAACCTCTGCACTTATTAAAAGTATTGTTTATTCCTGTTCCTATACTCTAAAATGAATAATTTCCGGAGGGTGAAATTCCCTCCGGTGGCGTTGTCGCAGCAATCTATAAAACAACCACACCTTGACCACCACACCGTCACAAACAGTTCAGGAACCCTCTCCAGATTCAGGCTCAGGTTGAAGAACTGCAGAACCACCTGAGAGCTGGTCTGCACAGTCCCTGAGCAGTCTGCTGATCTTCCTGATCTTTGTCTTCTTGAGCTGACTTCTCACCTGATCAGCTGGGAGGTGGATGCGAGGCTGTGTTGGGGTGGGTGATGGTGCTGGCTCTGTTGTGGGTGGGTGTGAGGAGACTGCAGGCAATGATAGCACTGCCCCAGGAGAGAGAGGGGACGCGACATTTTAAAAACCCGACAGCGTGAAACTGGAGGTAGGCAAAGTGTGGCTTGAAGGTCCAGACGGACAGTTTGCAGCGGCGGTTTTGCAACAAAAGTTATCTTAACAATGATAACCTCCATCCATTAAAACGTTGTAAGGGAGACTTATGCACAATGATGATATTAAACTGTCATTAGCTGTTAGCTTGTCTCTATCTAATCCATTATTGTTTTGTGTTTTGAGCTGCATACAAATTACATCATGAGACTACTGCTGCGCCTATATCGACTCCACCCACACTGTGGTGGTCCGCAATTGTAATGGAAACACAACTATGGCGAATAGTTGTGATTCCACGTGCCCGCGCCGAGTAGTTTCGTATGGAAACGCCCCATAAGATCCTTTTGCACCCTCCTCAGTTCCTCTTTGTCTCCAGATCTGAAGGCCCTCTTCTCGTTCAGCGGGGCTCTGGGGTCACCCATGGTTTATTGTTGGAGAAGCACCGTACCTTCTTGGTTGGCACAGTGTTCTCCACACAGAAGTTCATGTAGTCTGTGATGCAGTGGGGGAGGACATCAGTGTCCTCACCGTGAGGCCTGCAGAGACCAAAGGTTTGGTTGCTGTTCATTTCACACAAGCTTCACATATTGTCTCTGCTCTTCAGTGTCTAGGCTTTGAAGCCATTCAACCTCCACATCATGGTGATGATGTAAGCTCTTTATAATTAAAACGAGATGCTTATTGGATTTATACCTTAGACACACTCTTGGACTTAATGGAGAGTTTGATTTAAGACCCTTTTTACAGTCTTTGTGAGCATTCACTCATTCATTGCCACTCCTATTTGATTTTATACTATTGTATTTTTGCTACTACTATTATTTTTATATATTGCCTCGATGACTTGCAATTTCACATGTATTTTTATGGATATATATATTACTGCCTTGGCTGAAAACCCACCTTTTGTCCTACATGCATTTCATGGGTTGTTGGTAATCTTATGTTCCTTCCTGTCAACAGGAAGTAAGTTTAAACACATGACCTAATTATCAGTGCATGGGCATATAAATTGAATGATTTTGTAACGTGATTATGTGAAGTCTGAGGAAGGGCAATTTGCCCCAAACATAACTCACCTGTTCGAGGTGAATGAAAGTGTTTTCTCAGGAGCTCTTTAGGTGTGTGGAATGCAATCCTGTTTTTTTTTTGTCCGGCACCCTTTGTTTACTCTTTTGGATGTCCATGCTTTTCCTTGTTTTCTTATTCAGCTAATTGCTGCTCAGATTTATGACTGGTCCTTCTTTTTTGTTTGTATATGAATGTTTTAGGTAGAAATACATGTGCTATTCACTTGTGTTTAAGCAGTTTCATTGAGTAAATACAGTGTTTGTTGTGCAGACCTGTGACAGGCTACTCTTGTTTTTGCCACTCAGGAGTCACTCTGTGTCATCCTTCCTGATGGTTTCTGCTTTGTCAGCAATGTTTTGGTGCAGACAGAATGTTGATCCCCAGATTAAAGCCTGAACAAAAGCCCACAGCAGCCGTCACAACAACAGAGGCACACACTCAGACAACAACATCATACTCGTCCTCTATATGATAACCGCACAGCAAAGGCAGTCGCACAGAAGCTCTGAACACAGATACATCAGCAGCCAATCAGGAAACAGGACAGCATAGATCTAACTTGCTTTCAGACAACTGAATCAAATTTCATCTCAAGTGTCATCAAAGATGATGTTTTTTAGGATTCTTCTGCTCATCTCTGTGGCTGTTTTCCTCTGTGCAGGTAAGACTGGACCATACCAAAGAGTTACAGGTGTGGGTCATTAGCTGATAATGCCACCTGACTTTTTAAGAGTCCACAAACTCTAAAGACTTGTCTAGTTTTCTAGTTTGTATATTTTGGAAAAGCAACAACTCCATAAAGTGGGGATTGCCACTCAAACATAGCTATCATCCTCTGCCTCATTACAAGAAAATAATCAGGTGCACATCAGTGAGGTGCGGTGAGGTTTGTGACAGTGAGGCACTGACCCATCTGGAGTCAGATGTTCACATGTATGAACCCAAATTAGAAGCTTGTATAATTATGCTAATAATTAATTATGACGTAATCAACTCCATACTGTTCAACAATGATGGAATGAAAAACTAAATATTTATTGTAAGGTCAAACAATATTTTTTTTGCGGGGGGTCGGGGTCTCTCTTTTTAAATAAATAAAAAACATGTATTATCTTACCTTTATTTGAAGATGAAATCCATGCACCTACAGTATCCCTCTCAGCACTGCTGCTGCAGCACTGCCCCCTATCGGTGCGGCTCGGTACTTCCTGCCTCACTCTGTGTATTGTCACCGTGCATTTATGACCGATCACAGAGAATAAACATGTCGCACATTCATTCAGTATATCCGACAGACTGTGGAGCATCAGCATGTGCAGCACATGTGTAAGCAAACATGTGTTTTGGCGATATAAAGAGAGACAGCAATGGGCATGCGCCAACCGCCTGCTTCATTTATTGGATGTGACACAGCGCCCCCAGAGGTGAGCCACAGCACTGCACTGGCTCACCCCACATTTCTTCCATGTGTTTGAACGGGTGATGCGGAAATGAACGTGTTGAAATAATTCAGAAAACAATTTTATAAAACATTTTTATAGAACAGTCATGTGGTCAGATGTATTTTCTCTTATCATTGTTAGTATTTTACTTGTCATGATGGCAGATACATCAATGCCACACTGGTTGATAGTTTTGGTTATTTGATCATTCTCAAGTGAGCTCCTGTTTTCACAGGTGATGGATTTTGATTTGATGGCACTGATTCAGATTCTGCAAAGACCTTTTGCCACTTTAGACAGTGCAATCCAAATGAACAGGAACTAACCACTTGAATAAAAATCTGAACAATCAAAGAAACCTGCAGTTTCTTTCTGTTCTAAGTGTTTCATTGTTTTTTACTGAGGTTGTTACCTCAGAATGATATGACGGTATGGTAACTGTAGCTGTAGTAACAGTGTAGCTAAGAGTGGATATTCGCAGCACTAAAGTGACTTTCTTCTTTCAGATGCTGAGGGTAGCCCCAGCATTCACCGGAGGGTAAGAAACAACAATCTCCCACCATGCATCTTTAAGATAAACTTTATATTGATCCATTTAATCTTTCTTTTATTCTACAAATTGTTAATGTCCCTGTCGAGTGACAGTAATGGATGAACTTCCTCATCTATCCTTAAATTATAACCTCAAGCTGCAGCTCTCAAAGTTTTTCTGCACACAAAACTTTTCTTATAATCTTTTTAATATTCATAAACAGTATTTTAAAAGTTGTTCCTCAAGGTTGAGTCAGTAGGTGCACGTGTAGGGATGTTCCGCTGTGAAACATACTGTGAAGCTTTATCTTCCAGTCTGAAGTCCATCTATAAAGCTTCATGCTACTGTGATGCAGCTGTGAGCTTCTGAAAGGCTGATATATTATCAGTCAAGACTACTGCCACAAAAAGAGGCAACACTGAAATCATCAAACTGTGAACTAATGTAAGAAGGGAATAGAAATGTTGATGAGCAGCTGCTACAGGAGTGGACACTGACCTCGATGACGTGGTCTGCATTTGGATCACACTGTTGCTGTTTTTGTTGCCATGTAAAAAAAAGCGACTAACTTCATGTCACGTGTCAGCCCTCTTGCGTAGGGATGAGTGGCATTCAGGCGTGTCCTCTGAATTACTCTCCAGTGTGCGGCAGTAATGGCATCACCTATCCAAACGAATGTTTCCTGTGCATCTACAGACTGTAAGTCCACAATGACCAAACAGCATGTTTTTTTTTCTTTCTTGTGTTTGCTGAGCTCTGAGGTGGTTAAATGAATTTTTACTGATTGTGTTTTGTACTCGAATACAAATGTTTTTTAGGGAAACAAACACTGACATTTTGATAGTGAATGATGGACCCTGCTGAAGATGACATCATCACATCTTACACTAACTGATGACATCATCCTGTACCTGTATTTATGTAGCTGTTAGCATGTGGCATGTACCTGTTTTTAGCTATGTGTGCTCATGATTCAAAAATATTTACAGTGCTTTTCTTTGTTCATATTTCTGTCAGACCTTTTTCACTAAAACCTTTTACCAATAAAATGTTTCTTTTCTTCTGAGTTTAGTGTCAGCGTTTAATGACTGTGCTGTTTATAAGAAAATTTGCAATGATCGTCTAAAATGCTGCTGGAACAGTTTTCGTGCATCTGATTTCTGTATGTTTAAATTTTGAGGGTGTAGATGTGCACATCATGTGGTCTGAAATCTGAGAGGGATGTGACTTTTTGGATCTTTCATTTATTGGCCCATACCATGCTAAAACATGAAGAAGCTTGCACATATTTATTTTGCCATATATGTTAAAATACAGCTCAGTCTAAAATAAGTTAGAAAGAGGAATATGTTAAGGTTAAAGATAAATGATCGGACACAGTGCATGATTTCAGAACATTTTTGGCTTCGAAGCATTTAAATTACAGTTGATCACTGGAATGCACATTTATAGTGATTTTTTGGTCTTACTGAGCAACGAAAACATTTTAGACTACAGGCCTTTTTATACCTTTCAGATTCATTCATGTCAACCCTAACCCCAACCCCCCACTGTCTGTAATGTCTGTAAGCTTGGAGACGTCCTGTAACTGCAGGTCCTTACAGACTGACTGTATGCAAAATGTAAGTGGTAAAAATGTTTGAATCCTTTACAAAAATGCAAGCTGCTCACCCATCAGAGCTTCAGCTTTCAAGCCTAGTGCTCAGCAAAGTCAGTGACAGCACTGCTCAGATCCAAAATCCTGCTGCTATCTTCATCCTGCTCTCTGCTGTCCTTCCTCTTTGAGCTTATTCGCTTTGCTTGCATAACATGATTTAAAATGCTGCTGCTCTGATGACTCCTCTATAAGATAGTCACCAAAAAAATAATTGTTGCATAGCTGAAGTCAACAGGTTTGCAGGCCTTTTTACACAAATGGCATGCCCCTCTGCCATCAGAACTTTTCAGGAAAGGTGCCTGTTTTAATCAGTGGGGTGTAAAAGGTCCGAGTAAATATTCAACTCATAAGGAAAATTTATATGGTATAAAAAAGTTGACTTGATCATAGAGTGGAACGTTTATAATCTGCTGTCTTTAGTTAAAGTTGGACAAACACTACAGACACAAACACCACGCACCCTGGACACTCTTTGTTTTAATAATTAATAATAATGACGCCTTACACTTATATAGCGCTTTTGATGGTACTCAAAGCGCTTTACAGTTTCGTGCACTATTCATTCACACTTGGTGGGAGTAAGCTACTAATGTAGCCACATCTGAACGGAAGCATGGCTGCCAGTCCGCGCCTACGGCCCCTCCGACCGCCACTAAACACATTCACACTTAGGCAATGTGGGTTAAGTGTCTTGCCCAGGGACACAATGACAGCATGCGCTCAGATGGGGACTTGAACCAGCAACTCTCTGGTTGCAAGGTGAGCACCTACCCACCCCCTCACTGCCCCCCCCCTCCCAAAAAAAGAGATTCAAACAGTTCAAGGCAAACACAAAAAGGCTGAAACACAGCTTCTTCCCTCAGGCTGTGAAAGCCATCGATCCCTCACCCTCATCCAACCTATCCATCCTAGTGGAATCAATTGACAATGAACACCCGCCCCACACACGCTCCAGATTGCACACATCACCTAATAATCTCAAGATTGTACATACTTTTTCTTAGTGTTAATATATTTTGATACATTTCTTGTTGATGTTGTATATGTACAGTTTTTATCTTTTCAACTGCTGCCTTAGAGAGAGCATGCTAAACTACATTTCACTGTTTTAACATTGCTCTTAACATTGTTTTCTCAGCAACAATAAAAAGCTGTTCTATTCTATTCTTTTATTCAAATATATGTATCCCGTGTAACAATTCAATTCAATTCAATTTTATTTACACAGCGCCAATTTACAACAGACAGTCGCCTCAAGGCGCTTTGTTGACACAGTTGGCATAAACTATGGTGGGCCTCTGAGCCCCTCCCAACTTCAGAGCCTGGAGCACCTCATCCCACTGCCACACCACCATTGCTAAGGTTTTATGTATCAGAACATAATGAAGCTAGCAGGCCTTAAAATAAAGTAAATACAACCTCAGATCAGGCTGGACTGAACAAGCTTTAGCTTGGAAATGTGGAAGACGTTGTGGACCCTCATGTTCCTGTGCAGCTTGAAGCATACAGTCAGAGGGCTAATCAGAGAATTAATCACAAATGGGCTGGAACAGGTAAGGCTGTCCAGTGGGTATACTCTGTCCAGATGAGAACTCCACGAGGCCTGATTGGACCGTACAGCGCAGTGCAGCCTCCAGCTCCTGATTTGCCTTATCCATCTGGCCATCTGCAGGTGATAACCTGAAGAAAGACTAACCTTAGCTCCCAGGGTGGTGCAGAACTCCCCCCAGACCCGTGAGGTGAACTGGGGACCTCAGTCCAACACTCCATCCATTGGGATCCTGTGGAGTCAGACATGGTGAGTGAGGAGTTGAACCATCTCGAGAGCTGCGGGGAACTTGGGGAGAGCCACAAAATGCACTGCCTTCGAAAGGCAGTCAACTATGATCAAAAATGGCTGAAAGAGGGAGACCCATGATACAGTCCACTGCGATGTGGGATCAAGGCCATCCAGGCACTGGTAGGGGATGCAGGAGTCCCATAGTGGGTGACATGGAGGATTTGTTCTGGGCACAGGTTGAACATGCAAAGATGTGTTGGCGAATGTCCTGGGCCAGAGATGGCCACCAAATCAATCTCTGCAGGAAGTGATAGAGCGGGTCTGACCAGGGTGAGCCCAATGAACCTGCACCCGAACAGACATGGGAGCAGCAGTACCCATGAGCTTCACATAAAACAGCATTTACACCAAGCGGGACAACTGTTAGCAAAGTAGCCTCCCTTACCACAAATAATACTTCATATTTCTTTCTAAATAAAATTTTAACCATTAGAGAAAAAAATATTCAAAACCATCACAGTTTTATTTGCAGTCCAGAATATTAGAAACAGTTCAAATGTGCAGCGGGTCCTCAGGTTCCAATTCCAAAGGCAGGCAAAAACATCCCAAGAGGATTCCCTCACCAAACAGTCTCTTAAACAGTCTCTCAGATTTCAGTGAATAGGGCAGCAACCCAGAATAGACTGAACATTCACCAACACCTAAATAGTCTTCAGGAAAATCATCAGGTGAGTTCATTACCTCCGTGACCACAGAGAGGCCGGGAAACTGTCTGGCCCACCCCTGAAACAAAGGCTTAGGTACTCATTCACACCCGCTCACACAGACAGGAAAGGTAGAGAGACCAACAAGGGTAGAGAACAAGAAAACATGGAGATCTGCACAGGGAGACCAGGGGACCATCACACACACAAACACACAAACACACACGCACGCGCACACACACACACACACACACACACACACACACACACACACAGAGTGACGACAAAGCGAGCCTGAGAGATTTCTGCACCTGCATTTGCAGCATGCAGTCTGTGGAGGGCAGCACCATCACCTCTCCCTATCACTAACAAAGAAGAAAAGGCGGAAGTGACCTGGAGCTTCCGGGGCGCGCGTTGGTCGGATCGTGCGTCTTTTGTTTTTGTTGTGATTTTAACTTTTCTGAAGCTCAAACATGTACGACCAGGATGAAGGTGAGCTACACACCTGGAACATGATGTTATTTCACAGGCTGGAGAGCTTTATTTGTACCCGGGTGCTTCAGCTTATTAACACGACGGCACAGTGATGCTAACCGGTGCTAATGCTAAACACTTTAAGTATTTCTGAGTGACCTCTACATCTGTCAAACACCTCCAAACACCTGTCACACAGGTAGGCGTCAGCTTCATCCACCTCACGAGCCTGTGATCGCTTTGTCTTGAAATCCTCCACCTCGAGCCATGCTGTGATTGTATGAAAAGCAGCTGAGCTGAGCTGTCCTTTTCTCAGCACGCAGCGAGCGTCTGCTTTCTGTTGCAGCTGTAATAAAATAAAGTCAAACTGCAGTTGTTAATCAAATTGTGTTTGTGCATTAGATGAATGTCTGAATGTTACTAATATGCTGGAGAACTGAGCGATGCGTTTACCCACGTGTCACAATAACTGGACCTTCGTGAACGCAGGGACGGTTCTGATCTGAAGGTAGCTCGTGCTCATCGTGCAGAACAGCAAAAAAGATGTGAAGAAATCTGCCATCTGGGGTGAAAAGCCTGGTTGTGAAGTTTGTATTTCCAAGATTCACTTCCTTTTGGGCAGCTTTGCCATCAAATTCAATCAATTGTTGTGGGCAGATGCTCCAAACTCAAATGAAATGTGATAATTTCCACGAGGCTTGCTCTGAAGATCATATATACAAAGTTTAGTTAAAATCAGACAACATATGAAAAACTAGTTTCACTTCGTATAAATGTTTTTGCCCCCAGTTTTGATTGGCTGTGACGGACGAGCGCTTTGGAAAATCAAAAGTCCATCCGATAACTTCTGTGAGACTTGAATTGAAGATGATCCAAGTCAGTTTTGGTGAACATTGGACCTGTGAACCTTTGAAAACTTTTGAATGATTTCCATAAAACCCAGTATGGCAGAATTTATGCATTGATCTCAGATTGAGCCCAGGACTCTAGTGGTACCTTGATTACCAAAATGTATTGATCCCTGCCGTCTCTCTATCAGATAATCAGTATGATGAAGATGATGATGAGATCACTCCTGACCTGTGGCAGGAAGCGTGCTGGATTGTCATCAGGTAAGCTTACATGTGTGTCCGTGTCAGGGATCTAGCCAGAAAAAAATCACAGCCCGGTGGTTTCGGAGGATGGGACGGCTGTGGTGGCGGACTGGTAAAATTCAACCTGGCGCAATGCCAGGTGATCAATCACTGCCTAGAACCCTGCTTGTGTAGGTGTATCGATCATTTGTTACTACAGGGAGAAATGTTTCACAGGCACTCGGTGAAGAAAAAAACCTGTACAGTCAATGATCTGAAAATTATTGATTATATTGTTCATCATCTGAACCTTAAGTAATTATTGATCATCGGGTCTGTAGAACAGTTCATATTTTGACCCTTTGAGCTCACCTACAGGTAGAGATGGTTCAAAGCCCAGAATCAAAGTAGTACCAGAACCAGACTGATCAGTACTGAAGTGTTGATCAGTGCCTGGACAATTGGACCTGCAGCTTTAATTCAGTCAGAATTCTGGGGTCAGGCGTTATCTGATTGTATTAACAGTCTGAGCTCTGATTGTAGGACATTACTCACTGAGTCTAAAAGGGTACCATGAGTATGACCTCAGCCTGTTTTACTGTGCGCTTCTGATTGTCACAGAGCGCATGTCCATGACAGGGTCAACACAGGCTCTCAGCTCTTATTTTGACATGTCTCTCTCAGCTCTTATTTTGATGAGAAGGGGCTGGTGCGGCAGCAGCTGGATTCCTTCGATGAGTTCATCCAGATGTCTGTTCAGAGAATCGTGGAGGATGCTCCACCCATCGACCTGCAGGCTGAAGCTCAGCACACCTCAGGGGAGGTTGAGGAGCCGGTGAGTATGACCACCTGGTACTTGGGGGAACCTGGCTTTGTGACATCACTGTGACATTACTGTTTTTGGTGTAGCCACGATACCTGCTCAAGTTTGAGCAGATCTACCTGTCTAAGCCGACCCACTGGGAGAGAGATGGAGCGCCATCTCCGATGATGCCCAACGAGGCACGTCTAAGGAACCTGACGTGAGTTGCACCTCTCATCTGTCTTAACTGTCATCTCCTGTTTCACCAGTTCTCATTCCTCTACCATCTTGCCTGCACCTCAGGTACTCTGCACCTCTCTATGTTGACATCACAAAGACGATCATTAAGGAGGGTGAGGACCAGCTGCAAACACAACACCAGAAGACCTTCATTGGGAAAATTCCCATCATGCTTCGCTCTACATACTGCCTGTTGAGTGGCCTGACAGACCGAGACCTGTGCGAGCTTAATGAGTGTCCACTGGACCCCGGAGGTTATTTCATCATCAACGGCTCAGAAAAGGTACGCCATCAAATGACAAGCTGGCCCCGTCACACAGATGAGGTCACTGTTAACATTGCTGTGGTAATTTATTTAAAATATTTCAGAATCATTGGATTATTAATTTTATTGATGACTGAATGACTTATATTGATCCATCAGCTAATGTGTCTGTCAGAGTTCTAGTGCCAGGAGACCGCACAATAACCTTTGAGCTCCACCTACATGCTGTGACCTGTAGTGGCGAGCCTCTAAACACAAAACACACAATTTTTCTCTTTTGTGTTATTTTAAATAAAATTTTCATATCACAACACGTACTGTGTCATCATGTGTTGGAGTTAGAGCAGGTCACCTCCTGATCGGAAGGTCAGGGGTTCGATTCCTGGCTACTCCAGGCTGCATGCCAAAGTATGTTTAGGCAAGATACTGAACCCAAAGTTGTTCTCTGACGCAAGTGTTGCAGTATGAATGTGTGGGACTATTAGACAATAAGCACTTAGCTTAGTTACACATGGAAGTGCTTGTATGAATGGGTGTGAATGGATGGATGTAAACATGCTGTATAAGCGCTCAGACAGAGTAGAAAAGCAGAAAAGCGCTATATAAGAGCTAGTCCATCATATGTGTGTCTGATGGGCGATATCGTGGTCATTGTTCCTCAGCCAGGTTCCCTGTGAACAGGTGTGTGAACAGGTGTGTGAACAGGTGTGTGAACAGGTGTGTGAACAGGTGTGTGAACAGGTGTGTCACTGTTTCCAGGTGCTGATTGCTCAGGAAAAGATGGCTACCAACACAGTGTATGTGTTCGCCAAGAAGGACTCGAAGTATGCCTACACTGCTGAGTGCCGGTCCTGCTTGGAGAACTCGTCCCGCCCTACCAGCACTATCTGGGTCAGCATGATGGCCCGAGGAGGACAGGTTAGTCTCCAGGAAGCAGGAAGTGGAGCGAGTGACCAAGCTGGGCTGTGATTGGCTAAGGTGTGAGTGACCTGCAGCTCTTTACATTAAACTCAGAGATGAGCGGATACTTTTACTCGCAAGGGCACCATAATTGCTTTTTTAATTATGTTAAATAGAACAATTCAGGACAAAAATTATGCTTTTTGAATTTTTTAAATCAGTCAAGGGTCCCAGGTTATGGACAAAAAACAGTCAACATTTGTCGGGTCTTTGATTGTCTTTAATAGAGAAAAGACTCGGGTCATCCACTTATAATCAGAAGTGTCTAAATAAAACATTGTCATAACCTGCCCGTTATTTCATAACGGCTTCAGCGTAATATTTGGTGTTTTTGGTCTTTAATTTGAATGAATGAATGATAGTTTATTGATCCCACAATGGGGAAATTACATTTAACAGAACTGTGGGGCTGACTCAAACTCCCATCCTCTGCTAACAGTTCTGATAAGAATGTTCATCATCAGCTAGGCCAGGGAGATCAGTCCACACAGATCAGAAGAAGACAGGACGGCGGGGGCGTGGAGTGCCTGTTTACAAAACATTCTGGAGAAAATTGAGATAAGCGGCAGTCCAAGGCCGCCAGGGAGCCAATTGTACAACTTGTTTTTGGTACAGGCTGTACTGATTAATTTGTTGACAGCATTCAGTCTTTCTGGCCCCTCTCTGTGGCGAAAGAAAAAACAATTCATCCGAATCTTCTTGGTTCGTTCTTTCGCCGTGCAGGAACAGGTACCTCTCCAAGATCTAATCCCTCTGAATCAGCTCCAGATACTCCGAGTCTGAGTTTGAGTCTGTATCCTTCCTGCTTTCCTGTCCTAAGCAGCCTTACCAAGGCCAAACAGCTGCCCAGACTTCCTGAACTGAAACGACACGCCAGGTATCTTCAGGTCCAATTCGGAGAAATCCTCATGTCAATAAGCCAAATGTATATATCCTCAGTCGACACTACAGCCAGGAACGTCATCTTCCAACCTCACAGGAATCCATAACGTAGCCAGCTGGGAATGTCAATAGGATAAGAGGGAATAGGGTTCTCCTCATGGGGAAAATCTGATCAAAAAATGGCAATGAGAGACCAGCTGATCAGATCCATAATTATAAATTCCAGTTCGAAAGTTGTGTGAAGCGTGGCTCTAAAGCAACAAAGCAGGTAAAAAAGGAAGGATTAGGGAGAGAAGAAATGTCCGTCCGTCTCCACTGAGGAGCAGGAGGAAAAAAAAAATTACATTAATAATTTCAAGAGGTAATTATTTATTTGATAATCCCAGTTAAGAACAGTTATTGATGAAAATCGATTGGCTGCAGGCTGCATTGTTTTGATCAGCTGATCGCTGGTGTGGGCTGAATGGGCTTTGTAAGCACAGGTGGCTTTCTTACCTTTACATCACTTCCTCTGTGAAAGTTACTAAAAACACAAAGCTGTCTGCTCATTGATCCAGAGCACTGATTATTGATTATGGTTCTTCTCTCAGGGAGTGAAGAAGAGCGCCATAGGTCAGAGGATTGTCTCCACGCTGCCATACATCCGACAGGAAGTTCCCATCATCATCGTGTTCCGGGCGCTGGGGTTCGTGTCGGACAGAGACATCCTGGAGCACATCATATACGACTTCGATGACCCTGAGATGATGGAGATGGTCAGTCTGTCACTTATTGAGCATTTATTGGTTGTCTCAGCCTGCAGGTAGTAAATTTTAACCCCGCCCACTACAGGTGAAGCCATCTCTGGATGAAGCATTTGTGATCCAGGAGCAGAACGTGGCGCTGAACTTCATTGGCTCACGAGGGGCAAAACCAGGTGTGACGAAGGAGCGGCGAATCAAATACGCAAAGGAAGTCCTGCAGAAGGAGATGCTGCCGCACGTCGGTGTCAGCGACTTCTGTGAGACCAAGAAGGCCTACTTTTTAGGGTGAGTCCCACATGAGACTGATGCACCTGAGACTCACCACATCACACACCTGACAGAAACCTTCATTGCTGTGTGTGTGTTTTCAGGTACATGGTTCACAGGTTGCTGCTAGCCGCTCTCGGCAGACGGGAACTGGATGACAGAGATCACTACGGCAACAAGAGGCTGGACCTCGCCGGGCCATTACTGGCCTTCCTGTTCCGAGGGTCAGGCCTAACCCAGTGTTCTCACCTTTGACCTTTGACCACGCACAGTTTATTCACACACGATTTCCATTCCTTTCTGCTTTCCAGTAAACGCTTTCCAGCGTGAGCCTTTTATTATGAAGCAGCTTCCTATCTGAAGCCTTTTTTTGTGATTATGTTGAAAATGTATATTTTGTGTACAAACGCATATTTCATTAACAAATGTGGCTGAATCCAAATTTATTATGGTAACATCAGTAATGTAAAAGGAAGCACATAAAAGGACTTCAACGATAACCATTTCCTGTTTTAATCAGGAAGCAGAAATGTTCTCAGTGATCTGATTGGATGAGCTGATGGTTTTTTTTAATTTACTTCTTCATCAGCATGTTTAAAAACCTGCTGAAGGAAATCAGGATTTACGCTCAGAAATTCATCGACCGCGGAAAAGACTTCAATCTGGAGCTCGCCATTAAGACCCGCATCATCTCCGACGGGCTGAAGTATTCGCTCGCCACTGGCAACTGGGGAGACGTCAAGAAGGCTCACCAGGCCCGAGCTGGCGTGTCACAGGTAACCTTACCACCTGAGTCTGACACATGTAGCTCAGCCTGCTCCGTCTGTCCTGTTTGTGACCACTTGACTCTTTTTTTTCTTGCAGGTATTGAACAGGCTCACCTTTGCGTCCACCCTGTCTCACCTGCGCCGCGTCAACTCTCCAATTGGACGAGACGGAAAACTGGCAAAACCTCGACAGCTGCACAACACACTGTGGGGGATGGTGTGTCCGGCCGAGACCCCCGAGGTAAGATGCGTGGACAGTTTTAAGGTCAGTGCACCTGTAACACAGAACGTACTAATTATGATATCGATTGTCTGCAGGGCCACGCTGTGGGGCTGGTGAAGAACTTGGCCCTTATGGCATACATCTCTGTGGGCTCGCAGCCATCGCCCATCCTGGAGTTTCTGGAGGAGTGGAGCATGGAGAACCTGGAGGAGATCTCACCTGCAGCCATTGCTGAGTGTGTAACAGTTCGCGGTCTGATCAGATTACTGATTACCCTGCAGGTGTGTGACGCTTGTCCTGCCTTGATGTTTCAGTGCCACTAAAATCTTTGTGAACGGCTGCTGGGTGGGAATCCACAAAGATCCAGAACAGCTGATGAACACGCTGAGAAAACTCCGCAGACAGATGGACATCATTGTATCTGAGGTAACCACCGCCACCACCCGGATATCAGTACCTGACTATTTATACAGTAGACAGTGAATGAAGAATACATCTTCTTGCTACATATGAGATGCCTCGAAAACTTTGATTAAAACTAATAGACCTGAGAGTAAAGCCTCTTACCTGACAGAACAGGTGAGCTGGTCGTCTTGTCCTTCTCTCATTAGTCAGTCGGTCACTTTGAGACTCACAGTGATCAATAATTCTGTTTCCTGTGAAGTAAAAGCTTGATTGGCTTTTATTGGTGCATTGTTTGCACCGATCAGTAAACTTGATTTATTTTTATTATACAGCAAAAGCAGGAAGTTAACACGAATCTTCAAAATTCGACTTATTATTTGTAGGACTCAGCCCTCAAAGCTTAAGGTGGATCAGTACTCAGTTTACCTGATTAAACATTTGTAAGATGATATTTAATTAAAATCCTCATTAGGACCACCAGGCAGTTGATCAATGGATCCATGCACCCTCTCCTGATCATTTCAGGTGTCGATGATCAGAGACATTCGAGAGCGTGAGATCAGAATTTATACAGACGCCGGGCGAATCTGTCGACCGCTACTGATCGTTGAGAAACAGAAACTGCTGCTGAAGAGACGCCACATTGACCAGCTGAAGGAGCGCGAGTACAACAACTACAGGTGAGCAGGGATGAAAGTAGTTAGAGAAAGAGATTTTTCATATATATATATATATATATATATATATATATACACACACACACACACACACACACACACACACACACACACAGACATATATATATGGTGTTTTGTATCATGAGCTCTCTCTCTCCCCC
>VUQK01003458.1:9652-20630 GCA_015106715.1 Bujurquina vittata | reverse complement strand
AACGCCCCAAGAACGTGTTCACAGAGGTCAGAGCTGACATATAAAAGTGGCAGTGGCGCAGTGGGTAGGCGCTTGCCTTTCAGCCGGAAGGTTGCAGGTTCGAGCCCTGTCCCTGCGCTGCGTTGTGTCCTTGGGCAAGATACTTAAACCACATTGCCTAACGGTAGCGCCGGTCTCTGGCTGCATGACCGCAGATGCTTGTCTCTGGATGAGTGATCTGAAACCCTCATTTCGTTGTGTGCCTTGTGTGCACAATGAGTTGCACTTTTTTTTTTTTTTTCAGTTCTAGTGAGTTCTAGTGAAAGGAAATCTTCTTTACTTCAGCTTGGGCCTAGAGACTGGTTGGCAACTCCTTAGCAAACTCCGGTCACAAGGGAAAAATGCATGTTCTCCCAAAATGGTTGCTGGAAGTTGGTTGCAAAGAGAGTGCTGCACCAAAAACCTCAGTGTAATTGTTTTGTTCACAAGCAGATTTCTGTGGTTTCCTATATGTTGTATAGTTTGCAGCATCCTCTGGCTACCATTTCCAAGTGGTTAATAACATATTGTGACTGGTGGTTGCCAGATAGTTGTCAACAGGCCTCTCTAGTCCTGTGTGACTGAGGCCTTACCAAGATATTTTAGAGAATTCTTTGCTTCCGACCTTGAGAAAAGAGTTGAGGAAGACTAGTTTAGTGTAGATAATTGTGGGCATACTAAAATACCAGCACAATGTTGGCAGATCTAGCTGTCAGTAATGTTTACTAGAGGTTTACTAGAATATAGCATTAAACAGCAATATAACGCTTTATATAAATGGGAAGGTAGACATTTCCCAGCACAAAACCACAAAGTGTATACTAATGTGTGCCGGTATATTTAACTCAGTTTTCAACAGATTCAACATTTAGTTGAACTTAATGCAGTGTACTCTGGCTGAAGCTTGAATTTAGCCCAGAGACGGCAGATACGGCCCTCCTGGCTGCACAAGGTTGTTGTCTGTTTGCCTCTCTCGCTGAGTACCTACTCAACAAACACTCACCGCTAACAGGAAAGCAGAACTGAGGCTCCACACTCATCTTTATTACATCAGAAAATGTGATGAGATTCAAAACTATCTTCTATTTTGAAAACTTGTTTCTAAATTATTAATCTCCTTCATAAATGTTGCCTGTGCCTTATGTACTTGTGTAAGGGCCCTTTTCCACACAACCATCCAAAGCTACACAACGGCACACAGACTGAGTCTAGACATGTTACTTTTCTAAGACCAAAAACGTGCGAAAGAAAAGGTCAGAATGTGACATATGACAAAGGCCAGCATTGCAAAAACAGTTCAGCCTGCTGCCACTAGCATCACTGCGAGAGGTGCTGGGAATAAAAGAGAGAAACAACTAAAATTTCACAAAAAGAGCTTCTGTGCAGGTGACAGAAGTCATCTATTAGCTTGCCAGCACCTTCTAGCCCCATAACAGATTTCTGCTGCTACGGGAACAGACAGAAATAAGTGTTTGCAATTCAGTGTGGTTTGAGTGCGACCTTGATCCAAGTACCATGCACTCGTGTTTGTGTGTACACCCCACTCAACCCTCGAGATGTGGCTGGCATTTCACTTCCTGTAAAGTGTATAAAATGAAAATGTGTTCACATTCACATTTGAGCCCATTCTGGCTTGGACTTAATACTTTAAAAAAGTACACTATCTTGGCTAGGTGTGGAATGAATGAATGAATGAATGAATAAATAAATATTAAAGACACCCACAAACTCAAATGGGTGCTTCAAAGTATAAAGCCTTTTGTGACTATGGGATAACAAATGAAAAACAGACCCATCTCAGTCTTACGTTAAAACCAACATGCCTATAATTCATACTTGTTACATATCAAGTATTTGATGATCAGTCATGGGTTACTTCATAACTAGAGTATAACTATTATACCCATATCATATACAGATTTTTACTCAACACCAAGCGGCTTCTATGGTCATAGTCAGATATGAGATTAACAGTACCCCTCTCACTCACATCATACCAAGACAATAGTTAAAAAGAAAAAAACATCTGAAATGGACCATTTGGAGTAGTTCAAAGCTTTTGGGTCAAAGGAATTTGCTTGTACTTACACTGACTTTATTTTTCTTCCATATCCAGCAGTTCTGAAGAAGTTCCCAGAGGGGCTGAGCACTTGCTGGCTGCTTTGCCTTCACTCTGTGGTCCAACTCTTCCCAAACAATCTGAATTGGGTTTAGATCAGGTGATTGAACCCACCTTTTCAACGTCTTACAAAGACATGGAGGTTTTGAACCAACAATGTAAAATCTTGACTCATCAGACCAAAGGACAGACGTCCACTGGTCTAACATCCATTCTTTGTGTTCCTTGGCCCAAGCCAATCTCTTCCTCTTATTAAGAGGAAGAGACAGTTGATGTTGAGATGTGTGTGCTACTTTAAGTCTGTGAAGCATTTAGGTGGTCACAGCAGAAGACTCATCAGACCAGGCAGCATTTCTCCAATTTTGGTGAGTTTGTGCAAATTGTAGCCTCAGTTTCCGGTTCTGATAGAAGTGGCACCTGGTGTGATCGTCTGCAGCTGTTATCCACCTCCTTCCAGGTTCAACATGCTGTGCATTTAGAGATGTTACTGTTCCCTTCCTATCAGCTCAAAACATCCTGTCCATTCTCCTCTGACCTCTGACCCAGAGAACTGCTGCTCACTGGCGATTTTCTCTTTTTCAGACCATTCTCTGTAAACCCTAGAGATGGTTGTGTGGGGAAATCCCAAGTTTCTGAAATATTGAAACCAGCCTGTCTGGCACCAACAACCATGGCACATTCACAGTTCCTTAAATCCCCTTTCATCCCATTTTTATGCTGGTCATCTTGACCATCTCTACATGCCTAAATACATGCTGCCATGTAGTTGGCTGATTAGATACTTGTGTTAATGAGCAGTTGCACAGGTGCATTTAAGAAAGCCACCAGGAAAAGTATAATCCATCCATCCATTTTATTTTCTTAATAAAAAAAAGCCCTTTCCTCATACTAATGAAGGATCCAGTATACTATGTTTTAGGATGAATACATTTATCATTTAAAGTGGTGTTTTTTCACAGCATATAAAGTTCATTAAAAAAAAATCTTTTAATCTTCTAGCTGCTACACCAGATATGGCCGAAGTCAATTTAAGATTGGTGGTATAACTTAGAATAACATTCATGGGCAGTAATTCCAGGTTCATACATATATAGACGTGGACTGATGGAATAGTTAGTGCTGTAACCCATGTAAAAATCAGTTCAAGTGGGATGTTTAAGGTGATTTAAATACATAAATTCAAAGTCACCTCGATGCACTCATAGCTGTAAATTCAACATGCTGTAAAGGTGACATCTTTAGCTGCCCTCTTTTTGACCTGCTGCTACCATCTTCACTATTTACCAGCACCAATCCAGACAGGCTGCTCTGTGGGTGATACATTTGATTAATTTTAATTAAGTGCCCTCGAGCTACACTGTAGTCCAGTCATCTGCATATAAATTATGAGTACACCTAGGTATGGTGATACAACCTTTTAAAAAAAAACCATAATAAATCATTTCAAAAATTACTCCAAAGCTCAAAAGTGTTTTTCCTTCTGAAATTTTTTTAGAGATGTTATTTGACAGACATGGAGTGTTTATACATGCCTCTACATGAGCATCACTGAAGTACTGAACATGAGGCTGATGAGGAGATGCTTCTCCTCTGCGGGAAGGTACAAGTGGAGTCAGAGTCTTTCAACCCATTCAGCACAACCTAAACTCTTACACTGTGGGTCAAAACTAAGTGCCCTCCATCACCGTGGAGAGGAGAGCCTTATCTGCAAAAGATGAGGCAGGTCTAAATATGTCATGCCTCTTCAGAGAGTGACTGTAAACACTTAGCATATATGAATATTAATGTTTCACATTAAAGCCCCAATGCCTAGATGGAAGTCTTAATGAGGATAAATAAGAGACAGCCAAGCACCGAAATCTCAGCTCTGACATTATTTATCATCCTTAACTTTTGTCACAGCTCCTTTTTTAGTAATTAATATCATACAAGAAAGCACTTTGCACTTGGATGAGTGATCTAATTTGTTTAATATAATGCAATTAAAAGAGCTTGAATTGCTTTATGTTAATGTTACTGATTATATTCCCGGCTGGACTGCTTTCCCCAAAGGAGATAATAGGCTGAAGTTGAGGACTGATGTCTGTCTCAGATCTGCCATGTTCATCAAGGAACTTTAACTGCTGTTTACATGCATCCACACTGCAATGAATCACACAAATTTGATCTCATTTAAGTCACAGCTTTGCCTTTGGTACTTTGGAATCATACCAATTCTTGTCTCTTTGCCTTTTCCCAGAACGGATAAATGAACAAGAACAGAAAAGGAATCAAGATGCTAGAGGTTCATATAATATTCTGTTTATTTACCTGCAACTTGTATTAATAAAACAATGGCCAACATGTGTTGACATCTCAACTGTAAAGTTACAGGGATGACTGTTTGAACAAAACACTGGGAGGGAGTGGGATGTTGGATGAATCCCATAGGGAGTTCTGACATTGGAGTTAGGAGGACACAATGTGACTTGGGGTGAAATATGACATTGTGAACGCAACGAGAGAGATGGAGGCAGAGAAGAGGAGAGAACAGCTGGAAGCAAAAGACCAATGCACAAATGACTAGTGAAGGCTCTGCAGGATATGAGCCACACTCCTGTTTGTCTGTCTGCTGAGAATTTCCCCTGCAGACCTAAAGCTCACCTTTAAAGCTGAGGTTACATCTCTCTTGGTTGCACACGAGCACACGGACGCACGCACGGACGCACGCACGCACGCACGCACGCACGCACGCACACACAATCAAATGGTCAAACGAGATTCTGTTTGGTTCTGATATGTATAAAAAAGTTCTGCATCATAATACAAGTATGAGCCATTTGCTGCACATTGAAAGCATGATTCTCATTTATATGAAGTCATTTCCAATTACCAAATGAAGATCAGACTTTAATGGTGGGAGAGGCAGTAACACAACATGACCATTTTGAAAGACAGCCTGCCTCAAAAAACTAATGGTTCTACAATAACTGTTTAGCTGCTGATTGAGGGGAAGAAAGGCTGATGCAGACTTCAAAAACCTCCTAAGTAATCCACTCTTGTGAAAACACAAATGTTTCAGCTCCCCAAAAATCACCTTGGAAAAAAAGACCTACTTAATTAAATGCTCAGCTCTCTACAGTATATGGTAGGTCAAAGCCATTACTAGTAAAACAAAATTAATAGATGAACAGATCCTGGGGGAACACCAAGGTATTTACAAACCAGCTGACAGATACAATCTTCCAGTGTGTCCTGAGCCTCCTCCCATTTGGATATGCCTGAAATGCCTCACCTACGAGATGTCCAGGAGGCACCCTTGTCAGACTGACTCCTTTCATTTTGTGGAGGCTCAATTGAGTCCCTCCCAGATAACTGAGCTCCTCAACCAGTCTCTAAGGGAAAGCCCATACACCCTTTGGAGAAAATTCATCTCCACTGCTTGCATCCAAGATGTAATTAACTTATGATCACAGGTGAGGGTAGGAACGTAGATTGAGCTTTACATCAACAACTTCATTTTCCACTGTATGGACACCGAGTAGGCACTACACCCATTTTCCAGCATGCCATTCAAGACAGCCCCACAACATCCAGAGCCTTAAGAAACTCAGGGAGAATCTCATTCAGCCCAGGGGCCCAGCCACCAGAGAGTTTTTTAAATGCTGTGGCAACCTTACTCAGTGATGGGCGAGTCATCTCCCTCCTCTCCAGTCCTCAGGTGTGTCAGTGGGATTGAGGAGATTATCGTATCCTCAGTTGAGGTCACTGTACACAGTGTGGGAAGCTGTTTCCCCTCCTGAGTGGCAGATCAAATGATGTTGTTATATATTGTCTTACAAGCACAAGCCCAGGAGAAACGCTAAAGAAAATACCAGGGAAAAAAATAACGTGGCCAGAGAAATGTAATAGCCTATAATTCCTTAACGCTATGAGCTTTGAGTACAGCAAGTTTGCAACGAACTGGAAACATGCAAACACAATTTGATCTAGTTTGCTACTACCGCTCCAGTACAAACACATGCTAAATGAATAATAATCCACAGACTCAGACATGTGAACAATTCAGCATGTACCAAAAAAAAGGCCAGTGATTCAGTCAGCTGACAGTTGACTAGTTTGTGTTTGCTTTTAGTTACACAAGAACATTTAAAGAACTCATAAAAAAAATCTGTCTTTGTATTTCTGAAAAGCTGCTGGGACTTCATGCAAGTTTCCCTAATAAACACCTTTCACACAGTCTCTTCAGTTATGTAATTAAATAATTTAACCTCTGTGGGGCTAATAGTCAGCCTCCAAGCACAGTTTTATCCACACTGCTTTCAACAGTACAGCCAAACTTCGTATTACTGAAATGAAAAATTCTGAAACAGCTAATGCTTAAGCTTCTCTCTCTTCCCATGAGTTTTTACTAATTTATGTATTCATAAATTACTCTTGTAGGAGTGCTGGGCTTTGTTGGTTAGCCCAGCAAACAAATCTCCAGCAACACTTTCAATCAATCTCTTTTCTCACTGCTTCCCATGACTTGCTGTATATACATTAAATGGAGCAACAAATGTTCTTACAACCTTGCCGTCTCGATCTGAAGTTGCTTTTTAGCTCTGGACAGCAGACAGACTGTATTGTAGAACACAAAAGGAGGATTTAAGAAAAAAAAAGCAAGAAGGGATCAATGTTCTCAGAGATGTTTGTGAAGATGAGTGGAAAGAGCGAACACTTAGGTGACAGCTTTCCTATGGAGCTGCCAGTCACACTACACAGCACCTGTTTAGTCTAGAGAAGACACCTTTGGCCAGCTGAGAACCTATTGATCTAAACTCCCACACATTCTCTGCTTCTTAAATTTCACATTTCTTAACCTATCTCTCCTTTGGCTCCCCTTCTTTTTGGCTTGTCAGTTACCCCTATTAATTTTGTTTTATTCCCAGCCTTCATGGTCCAAACTCAGTCATCAACTACAAAGTGCAAACTGGGTGTTTTTTGAAGCCATTTTCTTCTGCAGTCCAAAGCAATTCTGGCTAATCTTTGAAAAAACATTTTTAGGTTATGAATCTAGAGGGCTGATGTGTGTATTTATGTGTTTTTTAAACAGTTTTTGTAATAAGATACTTTTAATCTAGAAATAATGAACCTAACAAAACACTGTACATTAATTCTGTTGTCTTTTGATGTGAAATGAGCCATTTGCAATTCATTGTAAAAGTATACACATCAGGTTTTTTGCACCCAAAGTCCACAAAGAGCATCTTAGTAAGAATTTTCAGGTAGCAGCCACCCGTTTCCCAGCTGACCAGACAGTCAAATCCCAGAAGATAAAGAAAAAGTGAGACACAGAAATCTCCACATGAAGGTGACAAGAAATCAGCCCACTGTTAGCAAGTCAAAGATGTAGCGTTACGTTGAAACTGTTAAGAGAAAAAGGTGCTGCGTGACACACAGAGAAGGTGTGAGGGTAAAAAGGAGTGAGAAACGAATTAAGAAGCTAGGAAGGAAAATGAAGTACATAAAGTCTTCATCCAGGTTTTGGACTTTGTCTTTTTTCCCTTCTTCTTGCCTGCATGTGCATTTTGGATTTGGTGTTCTGTAAATGGTGAACTGAATCTATCTATCAGCACTTCGATTTTTTTTTTCTTTGAATGATATTTCCAATGTTCAAAAACAAAGGAGAGCAGATAAGGTAACAGTCCTAGAAGTTTATGTTAAGGTCATCTGTTTAATGTAATACAATTTTGAAAAATATACAAAGAAGAATACTGACCAAATTGATCAAATATTAGAGTCATGTAAAAGTAAATAGATACTGATGAGGGGATGAAAATCTATACAATAAATATTCAGCTACTTCAAGCAGGCAAGTACCAGGTTAAAATGGGTAGCCTGTTTCATTCAAAAGCTCAAAAAAAGTTACCATCACCTAATTCCCACTAATTAACATTTATCTGTAATGTTGAATGGATTTGTTTTAATATGGGAGATTTCAAGCAGCTCTGGAAGCACAAAAGGCTTCACAAACAATTTCATGCATGCAGGAGTGCTGCCAAAGACCTGGTATAATCAGTTTTAACGTACTTGATCTTGCACTCGAGTTGAGTTAAAAAACAAACAAACAAAAACAAACTGAATGTCTGACTCAGTTGCGCATGTTTGAATCATCAAATCAACTGAGAATGAAGGAAAATCTGAATTTGAAATTTGAAGGGAAAAAAAAAGCTCCCTGTGTGTGTCTCTGCATGTATGTGCCTGTGTGCGTGTGTGTGTTAAAACTGGCATCAGGGAACACAGGCAGGGCAGGTAAGGTGTTTGATAGCTTCCAACAGAGTAGTCCACAGTGTGTGTGTGGCTTCAGGGACTGGTCTGTGGGGAGCTGATTGCACAGGCTCTCATTATGTGGCCAGTGGCTGTAATGGAGTGTGACAGCAACGTGCTGTGCACTGGATCTCTGTCCTTCCAGCCTGCAAACCCAATTAAACACACTCTGCCTTGCTCTCCCACTGCCTTGCCCTGCTTCGTTCTCCATCACTCACTCACTTCCTTGCCCAACCCCCCTGCCTCACCTCCCACCACACGAGCAGTACCGCCACCACCACCACCAACTCCTCATCGCTACCTCCTTGGTCCCCAGCCTCAGCCTTTGTAGTTGACTCTTTCTAACTCCCTCTAGCCCATCTCTAAACTCAATACTTGCAGCTCCTTACCCACTCCTTTGCTTCTGCCTCTTATTTCCTGTGGTCTACATGACAATTCAAAGCCTCAGATTGCTTCTACTCTTCTTCCTGCACTTCTCAGCCTCCCATCACCAAACTAAACCTATGCCTGTCTCCTGCTGGCTTTGCAGTAAAGTATGGGTCCTTTAGGGGGGAGGGGGAATGGAGAGAAGTGCTGGGCTAGAAACGAACAGCTCCTGATGACAGCTTCCTTCTGTGCTACCACACAAACACACACACACGCACGCACGCACGCACGCACGCACACACACACACATACACACAGAGCAAGAGAGCGAGAAAGAGAGCAATAGTTGGTTCTTCAAGACCCAGAGCAGTCACAACCACTTAGGAGGAAAAATGCCCTGCAGCACTAAAAACACACATAGTCCATTTATCACTCCCTCATGGTCCCCAAAAATGTGTGCGCACACACACACACACACACACACACACACACTTACTGAATTTGTGAGTATGTGTGTGCTTCTACGATTGGACTCCTGGTTTTTAAGTGTTTAAAATCATGTTATATCCTGAACGTGCAGTGTGCAACACAGATGAAAAAATCTTATGACATCTTTCACCTCCTGTGAATCCCACTAACAGTACACACCATAAATGGTAGTGAAATGCACTCCCTACACATGTATACCACTGAGGAGGATAAAGGTTTGGTACCTGTTTTGAACCAGCCATCATCAGTGAAAGACTCTCTGGTCTCCTGAGGTTTGTTCCAGTACTCTTTAAAGACAGATGGACCTCGAACCAGGAGCTCCCCTTCTTTCCCTTCCAGACCTGGTCGTACCTGATGCATATTCATAGAAATAAAAAAAGAGTTTAAATTAGCTATAACAATGCTTAAATGGCCATCTCTAGCTAAGCACTAACTAATATACCTTGCATGCAGAAGCCAAAATTCAAAAGAATTTGAATATTAAATAGGGTTTCATTATTTCTGGAAAATTTACAGCCATTATCATTTTTAAAGAAGAAAAATTAATCAGTGCCAGTTGTTGATGTATGTTGTTGTGCACAGAAGTTTTGGGCACCAAAAGTAAAACGCTTATAAATAAAGTCCAGTGAAAAAGAACACCTCTTTCTGATTCTGTAGCATGTAGAACCATCTTTAGCAGCAATAAATTGAAGTAACTGTTTTCTATATGACTTAACAGTCTCTCACATTCCTGCAGAGGAATTTCGGCTCACTCTTCTTTACAATGTTGCTTCAGTTTATTAATGTTGGCGTGCCTTTGTTCATACATAATGCTCTTAAGGTCCTGATCCATCATTTCAAATCAGGTTGAAGTCTGAGCTTTGACTGGGACACTGCAACTCCTTGATTTTGTTTTTCAGTCATTCTGTTGTTGCTGGATCACTGCCCTGTAGCATGACCCAGTATTGGCCAAGCTTTAGCTGCCGCACAGATGGCGTCACATTTGGCTCTGGAATACTTGGTATACAGAAACTTGATATACTCTGGTATACAGGGGAATTCATGGTTGACTCAATGACAGCAAGTGCCCAGGTCCTGTGGCTGTAAAACAAACCTAATTCATTACCCCTCCACCACCGTGTTTGATATGAGGTGTTAGCGTTGATATGCTGTGATGGTTTTTGTGCATTATGGCCAAACATCTCCACTTTGGTGTTGTCTGTCCAAATTGTTGCAGAGGTTTTGTTTTCTTTTTAGAGAGAAGAGGGTTTCTCCTATCAGCACCTGACTGCTGACTGCAATGCGTCCTGTGAAAACCTTTTTAATAGGCCTCTACATATATTGAATGTTCAAATATTGAGCTTTTTTTATTTATAAACTTGACCTCTTGATTTTAACTGTTTCAGATACTTGTGTCTCTCCATAAACTGTAATTTAGTTTTTCAATAAATGGCTGTAGATGAACTGTCTTATGATTATTATTCACTGATTACCTGAGTCTCTTTGTGATTGCCCTCCACAATGGTTGTATGTGTTGTGTTATTCATAACAATCCTAACTTCCACACCAGGAAGTGGCAACCCGACAGCTCCTGTCAAACACAAAAGCACGCTTATGAGCACAACGAGAATACACTTTGTTAAAACAGGATGGGATGATTGTTTTTTTTTTTTGTTTTTTTTTTTGTTTCTTTCACAATTCTTTTAAATTTTTCTTTTT
>VUQK01003457.1:1044-16292 GCA_015106715.1 Bujurquina vittata | reverse complement strand
TCCATCCATCCATCCATCCATCCATCCATCCATCCACCCATCCTCCCTCCCACCCCCCCCCCCCCCCATCCATCCACCCATCCATCCATCCACCCTCCATCCACCCTCCCCCCCCCCCTCCCTCCCTCCATCCCTCATCCATCCCTCCATCATCCATCCACCCATCATCCGTCATCCATCCATCCATCCATCCACCCATCATCCATCCACCCATCATCTGTCATCCATCCATCCATCCATCCATCATCCCTCCATCCATCCATCTATCCATCCTCCATCCATCCATCCATCCATCCAACCATCCATCCATCCATCCACCCACCCATCCATCCATCCATCCATCCATCCATCCACCCATCCATCCATCCACCCATCATCCATCCATCCATCCATCCATCCATCATCCATCCATCCATCCATCCATCCAGCCATCCATCCACCCATCCATCCATCCATCCATCCATCCATCCATCCATCCGTCATCCACCCATCCATCCATCCATCCATCCATTCATCCATCTATCCATCCATCCATCCATCCATCCATCATCCATGGATCCACCCATCCATCCATCCATCCATCCACCCATCCATCCATCCATCCACCCATCATCCATCCACCCATCATCCATCCACCCATCATCCATCATCCATCCATCATCCATCCCTCCAGCCATCCTCTTCCAGTTATTCTTTTCTGGGTCAGGGCTTTCCAAAGAAAGGAAGAAAGAAAGAAAGAAAGAGCTTTCAAAAATATATTGCACAAGTTGTTATTGTTGTATGCATGCCTATGTTGTCCTAATTCTACACAATTCTACACCTTTCATTCCCCGGTATTTAAATCTTGTGCATTTGGCCGGCCAGACTGCTCAGATTAGCAGAACACGGCCCGCCGTCCTGACACTGAACTCTAACAGGAGTCAGGTCACCGCGCCGGCTGCTTCCAGGTGCAAATATCATGAAGGGTTTGTGCAGCAGGAGGTAATCCTGCAGGGAGATAACAAACAGCACACACCTCAACACACACACACACACATATAGAAATATATACTAAATAAATACACACACGCTGGTATGAACACATAAAATGAACACATATAAATATACTGATTACACAGACACTCACACACACACACACACACACACACACACACACACATGCATCTTGTGGAGCAGGTAATTCCCACAGAGTCAAAACACAGGATGACCTCTAATTTAAAAATTCAACGAGCCATGTTAGACAGCATGAATAATGCATAAAGCCAGTCTGCTTGTAATATTGCCAAGAGGAGGGTGCAATTACATTTCCCTCAGGTGCTCAAGAGATGCAGAGTAAAGGCAGGAAGGAAGGAAGGAAGGAAAAAAAACACAATTTAAAAAAATAAATATACATGAAGCTGGATGAATGTGTGCTTTGCTGGCCGTCTGGGAACAAATCTTATCTTTGCTCTGTAATTGTGTGGCTGTTTTCTTGCTTACATACTCCAACGCTGCAGGGTGAAGTTATTGCACAGCTTGATAAGGAGTTAATTAAAACAGATTGTAAGTGTTATTGTGACCTTTATAGCTGCAAATGTTTTGTGCTTGTGTGGAACGTGGTGATAATAGTGTGTTTGTACCTTGAGCGACGCCCCCGTGCAATACATAAGCTTTGGAATTTAAAAGGATGGCTACAATTCGGCGAGTAGCCAGCGTTCAGGAGTAAATTATTTTCTATCTGAGAACACGTCAGTGAGTCAGAAAGTTCGTTCAGACTCACGGTGGGGCCAATCCCAGCCATCACACCTGGGACTCTGCTGAGCGATTGTGTGACTTCACACACAGTCATGAACGGCCTGGTGTATGAAGCAGCAGCTCAGTGCAGCCTCTTAGAGTCTGGAAGCAGTGGAGACAAAGAGCCTGGCCCCCAAAACCAAACCCACATCTGCCTGTTTGTTTGTGGAACATTTCAATGAAGGAGATCCAATGAATACAGCAAGTACAGGAATGAAGTCACTGACTTTTTCAGAATGCTTAAGAACAGCAAAGCACTGCGTGACTGAAAGAATTAAAGCAATAAAAACAGACTGAAATATAAATGTCAGCCTGGTTTAAACGCCAAGGAAGAAAAACGAGCTGTCCAACACGTTTTGAAGATGTCAGGTGTTGGTGAGGCCCCGAGAGCCTGGATGGTACCGATACTGATACAAACAACTCATGAATACTGTCCTATTGTCAGAACCGGGCTCAAAGCATGGAGCCCACAGAGACGCAGGAGGTTAATGACGAAAATAAAACAAAGAAACCAAAAAAAAAAATCATTATGAATCACATCAGCGTGCCTCCCATGCTGGAATGAGAATGAGCTAAACCAAGGAGCAAAACGCTGTCAGCCAAACAGCCTCCACAAGGAGGAGAGGAGCAACAGGAAGCTGTGCACACCTGAGCGTGACATGCTCAGGTGTGCAGCATCTGAAACTGGGTCGGCTCCACCCACCCTGAGAAAGAGATGAGAAAAAGAGCAGAGAGACTTGAATGTTTCCATTTTCATCAGACTGACAGTCAGAGCATGACGGGACAATGTGAAGTGAACTTTGACCTCGTCCGCGCGCACTAACTTCATGCTGCAGGGTTTGCATGCAAACCTGCTGCCGATTGTAAACACGAAAGGGGCCGATGCTTTTCACACGCACTTTGAATCAAATAAGAGCATATGCTGCGTGAGTCACATGGCAGAGAAAATATGATACCGCCCTCTTTAGATTATCTGCTGTGGCGGAAGCCGCGCGAGACGTTGATAGGACTCGACGCAAAGGCACAACAGACTGCGTTTGTTACCCAGTGACGTCACGCTGAATGAATGTAAATTACAGCATAAGTTAAAAGCATGCTATATAACTTCATATGCTCACGCTCATCTACTTTTCCCTCAATAAGCAGGCCAGGTTTTCTTCCTTGAGGCTCATCCAAAATAGCTCAGCGAGGAGTTACATCACATCCTGTGGACTCTCTCTGTGTCCCTGCAACTCTCACTGACACAAGTTGAACTAGGAGGAAGGACCTTCACGCAGACTGCGATCAGAGTGTGAGGAGACGACGTAAGATGAAGGTGTTCCATTTGGGGAGCTTTGGGTGGGATTTCTGTCTCTGCCAGCAGAGCAGCTCTCTTAGATTTGGACACTATTGACAGCATGTGTGAGCTAATCAACACCAAGCAGAAATAACTGTGTTTCCATGTTTGACCCACACTGCGTTATAATGAGGCTGTGATGGTGTATCCTAAAAACAGCACCTCGCCGTCTTCACTTTGATCTCTGCTGCAGTCTCCACTCAGTATCCAAATGCGTGGCAGCTTTCTGAAACCACGTCAGTCATCAGCAAGGAGGTTAAAGGGAAGCAGTGAAAAGCCTGATGTGTACGCGCATCCATCCTGTCTGACTGTGGAGTCAAACCCGAACTGGAAAGAGCAGCACTTCCTCCTGCCATCAGGAGTTTCTGCTCACTTCGCTCTTTGAGCTGCAGGAGGCTCAAGTGTCCTGGTACCTGCAGCGACACAAGGAGAAGAGATTAAACGCGTTGAAAGCTGAGGAGCTGGCATCAAACGTCCTCTGAAGGCGACACGAGCGCTCTGACCTGACAGCACGCTGAAGTTTGCCCACTTTCTGCAGCTCTGCTTCTTTTCTCTTTTGATTTGATTGAGCAAAGTAGCATTCTGTTATATGCTGTTTCTGCCTTATTAATTTGATTGATTTATTTACATTTTTCAAGCTATTATTGACTGACATTGGCAAAATCATTTTTCAAAGTCTTTCATTAGTTTTTTTTATATGCGCTCATATTGAAATTTTGCACTCAAAGCTCTTTTTCTAACATTTACATCTTCAGATCAAAAGCTTTGATTGGTTGGTTCAGCACAGATTACTCGCTCGGGCTGATCCTGGCTCAGCAGGAGCTGATCTTGGGTTTAAAGCGCTGCACGTGTGATTTGTCATTTTGCTTTTCTGCTTCATGCCTGCGTTACAATAACCACAGTGAGGTCAGTTCATCAGCTCTGTGGTCTCTTCATCTAAATTACAACAGCATTAGGAGGCTGACTTCTGGGACTTTGTGTGCAGGATATGTGAAGTTTACGAGAGCAGAAATGATTCTCTTGCCTCCTCATCCTCCCGCTGCCGCTCTCCGTCTTGTCGTTCTCTCCGTATTGTCCTGTGGAGAGCGAAGCCCAGCTGTATTCCCGTGGGGCAGAGCGAACAGATGTAGCCAGCACACAGGAAGAGGCGGACATGAGCAAGCAAAGCCCGGCTGCCTTCTGCAAATTTGACTCTCAAATTACAAACAAACAAAACAAGCAAATGAGGAAACATATAAAACATAGAAACAAATGCTCATTGTGCATGTTATGAGTCATCGGCACTTTAATGCTGTCTCCTCTTTCTTTGCTTTAGGCTCCACAAGGCATTTTGCACGCTTCAATATTTAGCTTCGTATGCTAATACTTGTAAGATTATTTCCCGCGGACAGACGAAGCATAACTGGCTCAACGGTAAAAACTGTTCTCGGCCGCCTCTCGGCTCTGTTAATATTAATTTGACTGCCGGCACTTCTTAAAACAGGATCTTTTCTGTAATATGTGAAACTGTTCAATAAAACATACGTTCTCTCCCCTTCTCTCACACACACACAGACACACACACACACAGCTGAGTTTCCATCACTGCACATGCACACACACACACACAGACACACACACTGACACTAATACTGCAAAAAGCACGAGTGTTTGTTAACAGAGAGCACGTGAATGTGTTTGGATCTGCACACACATCATGAAGTCAAAGTCACTGAGCGCCCGCAGCACAGCGAGCAGCGCGCGTTAGCTGTTTAAGCTAAACCATCGTCACGAGCGAAGCATCTCGCTCACATTTAATAATCACAGCGATCACTCATCAACAGCGCCCCCTCCTTGCGGTTTCATTAAGGTTTCGTTAAAGAAGATATCGGGTCGGAGCAAACAGGTGCCACTCTGGAAGGCCTCTGGTCCGCAGCTTCACCGTTTACAGAGACTGGAACAAATGCATGGCTGCCATAATGTCTTTGTACTGGTTTTTGACAAATTTGAGAAGTAAATTACACGCTCAGTCAAATTATTGTGGACTTTTTCCGTGCAGCTTTGCCTCTGTGACCAACATCTCTGGAGAGAATAAGTCCCTCAGATGACTCTGGATGTTACAGCAGAAACTCCTCAAATCAATGGGAAAATGACACTTTGTGTCCTCAGTGGGCACTTCCCTGATGAGTTCGACATCAGTCAGTTTCAAATCTTTCTGAATGCAACATCATGTTCATTTCGTGAATGATGGTCCCATCAGCTCCCAGAAGATGGTTTGTAGCAACTTGCTACAACCTGAGTGTTCCTTGGCTCCTCAGTCACATCAGGTTTAAAAAAGAATGCTCAGCTCAAGGCAGGACTTCCATCTTTCATGTACAGTCTATAGCATGACCCTGCTTTGCTCCATTTGTGCAAAACAAAAATGGTTTCAGACGCTTCGGACGTCAAAAAAAGTGCCATCAGTGATAATGCAGAGGTTAGGGATACAATCAATGCTTCATTATTTTCCAGACCATGGAGAAGATTTCAGCGCGTCACACTGAAGTGAAACGAGACAGAAGGTGAAGCGAGCGCTCCAGATAACAAGCAGAGAGTGACTTTGGTGAGTTTATTCTGGTTAAAATGACGAACTGCTCTGAGTCACTCTGACATGAATGATGTCACTGCCGTGCACGCAGGACCTGCGCACGTGTGTGTGTGTGTGTGTATTTTAAATGTGCACATTCTCCAAGATCCTGGGAGACAGTTCACGATTGCCTCTGTGTGTGTGTGTGCGTGCGTGTGCGTGCGCGTGTATGTGTGCATGTATCTAATTATAGTGAGTGCTTTGTAGAACGTCTCACTGTGATTGGTCCTCACTGAGTCCGACGTTCACATCAATAGAAGCCTGACGATGATGGATTTCCCTCGACTGCAATGCCAACACACACACACACACACACAAACAAACAAACACACACACACTTTTGAAAATGCACAGGAGCATTCGCTTTCCCTCCTTCCATATCTCTTATCTATCAACTCACACACAAATACACACATTTTGTGCAATTATGCAGCAATTTGTCTGTTCCACCCTCTCTCTCACTCTCACCCAGTTTTACACACACACATACACACAACATGTTTACAGTAGCAAAACTGTAGAGTGAGCCTGTCGCGGGCTAAAGATAGTTTTGCTGAATCGCCTCTCTGGCAGAATCATTTTGAATTTGTTTTCTGTCCCGTTGTGCTGCAGCTCCGGCGTTTCTCACCCCCACACAGCTCAATCATTTGGTTTGTTCCGGCTCTCCAATTTACCAGCTGCTCTTTCACATCACAACTTTGTAATCTTTCTTTCCTGACTAGTAACCAACAGTTTGGACGCTATGCGAATCACGAGGGACCACAACCTATAAATACATGTGTGGAACAGGAATATTTATTTAATATTTATGGCTCGAATAGCCCACAGAAATGTTGATGATGGTACCAAGATGTGAGAAAGACAGAAAAAGAATTTAAGTCAGAACTAAAAACATGCTAAAATTCATGTCTGATTTAAGTTGGGCCAATCGTCTCTACGTATATCCACAGAAGTGTGTGAATCGTGCTGGGTGACAGTCCGATCCTGTGAACGGGGATAACAACACGAAGCATGCTGCTGGTGTCGGCCGTCCGCCGATGCACCTTCTTTGGGCTTCAGACTGTGGACTTTTCCACTGAAGACTTCTGTTTGGTCTCTCATCACAGCTGAAGCTCCTTCACGCTCAGAGGTCTAGAAGAATAGAAGCAACATGCGAAGCAGTCCAGAGGTGCACAGACAGGTGACCTGCAAGAGTGACTGTGACAGAAAACAGTCAACAATGCAGACTTTGACTTGTTGTCATGCTGTGTGTCTCCTTTATGGAGGCAGGTAATTACATGAAACCCTTCCCTCTGGCAGTTAAAGAGCCCTTTTTATCACACACACACACACACACAGGTCTGAAGGATGTCTTGCGTTTTACTGTGTTAATGTCCAGTTAGATGAGCACACTGTCTAACAGCTGTTATCTTGCAGGCAAACCCTGAGCTGCTCTTCAGAGGAGAGCTGCCAGCGAAGGACGGTGGAGCCATTTGTTAGCACAAATTATTAAATCCACTCTGCTCGTTAAACACAGCTGTCAAGGGCAAAAGTTAGGATACATTTCAGCTTATGAGCATCTTATATCTCCTTTTAGAAATGCAAACAAGGCTCTCTCATGTGTGTGTGTGTGTGTGTGTAGCTTTGGATGTAAAATTATATAAAACACACAAACAGTGAGTTAACCTGTTATGTAATTCTTGCTGTCTATTCAGCTTAAGCAGAGGGGGCCTTTGAGTAACAGCCATATGTTGCTCACAGAAAGATGAGGCATGTTTACAGAGAAATGCAATCTGTGGCTCCTCACAGGAAAAAAAAAACAGATTTTGTCCCGCTGGAAACAAGCTTTTGTTTCTTAACATTATTTTAGATATGAAGGAATACAGAACCATGCATGAATTCCAAAGCAGAGCAGCACACACGATGATGTGAGCTCTCGGGCCTTGTGGGTCCAATGAAACATAATGGATGAAGCTTTTTTATCATTTCCATCACAACATTACCACATATATTGTCCATACCATGTCCTATATTATATTATACACGTTTCAGCTGTAGCAGCACCATCTACTGTCCTTCCTATCAGGAGAATACCAGGTGACAAATGTCTCAGTCTGTAGTTGGCCATGTCAGGACACCTGTCAATACCTGAAGCTGAAAGAAGGACCAAAGGAACAAGAAAGAAATGTCAGGGCTCCTGAAGAGAGGATGGGAGGAGATCACTGAGCTCCTGAACAGTCTGGGGTGCAGGGTGGTGATGTCAGATGGACTGGTCATTTGGTAGCTCTGCAGTGCTCATCCTGCACAAAGGAGCAGATCCCGGTCCTGCTGATGGGTTAAGAACCTTCTACGGTCCTGTCCAGCTCTCCTAGAGGAAGTGCCTGTCTCCTGGAATCTCCTCCATGCTCTGAGACTGTGCTGGCAGACACAGCAAACCTTCTGCCAATGGCACGTACTGATGTGCCATCCTGGAGGAGCTGGACTACCTGTGAAGCCTCTGAGGGTCCAGGTATGACCTCATGCTACCAGCAGTGACACTGACCCTAGCCAAATGTAAAACTAGTGAAAAAGTGAAAGAGCAAATTGGGGAATTACACATGCAGAAACAGCATGTGGCAAAAGCATCAGTTGATGCAGCCATATGGCTGTGAACAGCAGAACACAAGCAAGCTGAGGTGCAATAGGACAGAGTCAGAGGGGAGCTGATTGAGAGGACAATGCGATGTGAGTTTACTGAGCAGATTGGTTCTGTCTCCTTTTACATCCAAGATTTTACAGTGAATTGCTCTGCAATCAGCTCTGCAATCGTGGATCCTCTTAGCCTCCACTCTGGCTTCGACTCGTCTACTGAAAAATTGTGCATTGTACAAGCAGCCGTCTGCATCCACGTACCACAACATACAGTTCTCATCCAAAACCCAGAGAGAGATGTCAGGAGCCAGACACTTGTGCTGTAAAACCCAGCAGAAATGAGAAGAAACAGAAGTAAGGAAGCAGAAATGAACCAGAAAGACAAAAAAACATGCATCAGCCATATGGAAAATCTGCTGGAAACGCTAATTGAATTATACATGGTGAGCAGCACTGCTAAAGAAGGAGAACAGCATTAGCTATGATAAACTGTCTCCTACTCTCCAGACCTCACCCCGGCGGTTTTCCATGAATACTGGATGTGCAACAATAGTCCCTTTGCAACCACGATGGTATATTCATAAGATGTTGAGGTTGAGCGAACCAGCCATGCATGAAGTCAGAGCCAAGACGGCACTTTACAAACCACATACGGCTGTCCAGATCAGAGTTGGGAGAGAGGAGGAGCTTTGCTCAGAATAAATAAAACTGCCTTTAAATGCTTACAGTGTATTAGCTTCTGGGAGCAAAACACATTTTTGAAAACACTTCTTTCTATTTGAGTGTCAGATGACTCTCCTGTAATCTAAAAGTCTATTTGACATGAACATTTTCAAAACCTCCTAAAATCAGTGTGACCATCGACTGCATGGTATTGAATTTTTGCAGCTGAAGTTACTTCTTGTGGTGGGGGAACGTCTTCCCGGAGAATCTTCTGTCCAAACACTGCAATATGTTTTCCTACTGAAATGAGGCCCAAATGAAATCAGTTTAAGTTAAAAGTTTTGTAAAATATAAATACAGAATGTATCTTGTGAAGGATAATAGTTTGACTTGCTTACTGAGAAATGTACACCGTAATTGAGAACACAAGACAGCAATCAGTCCCATTTAAATGATTGTGTTCCCATCAAAAGCACAGCCGCCATTAGCAGAAGAATCAAATATTTACCGTGAAATATAATTGTGCTGAAGTCTTGAGCCACCCTCATTTTGTATACTTTGCTTCCAAGAAGCCTTTTTTTAAAAAGTGGGTTTTCTCCAGGTTTTCTGAAGTTTTTCTTTGGATCCTTTTTTTCACTCGCTCCAAAACTGATGGAATTATGAATTTTGAAGCACCATCTGCTTGGCAATGGCTTCATTTTTCAGGATGACAGTGATCCCAAACACACTGCCAGTGCAGAATAAGTAAAGCTGGATAGAAAACACACAATGAAACTCATGGAAAGTCATGCATTGGCCTCCCCAGACTTCAGCATTATTGAAAGAGTGTGGCAGCATCGTGACAGAAAACAGAACCAAATGCAGCCAGAAGAAGAGCTCTGAATGTCCTTCAGCAAGCTTGGGGAACAGATCTTGAACACTGTTCAAAGAAATTTGGAGAAAGCTGCCTCAGGGAGTTCGGGCTGTGATGGGGGATAAAGGTGGTCATACCAACTTTTGAGCTTGTTAGATTTGTAAAAAATCTGTTTACCTTATATTCCGTATTTCCACATCTATTTCACTAAATGGCTGCCCCTGTTTTCCAAGCGACACATAAAGAAATGAGGGGTGGCTCGAGACTTTTGCACAGCACTGTGCAGTCACACGGCTTTGAGCTGTCCATGGTGCTGGAAACGAATGCATAGAAATACATATAAAACTACTCAGACAGACCCAACAAACACTGCATCAATTTTTCATTTGTTATACTTCTTTTCATTTTTATTCAGCAGTATTTAATTTCATTTGAGCCTCTGAAAAGGTCCATAATTCGAAAACAGTGCAACACTTTGCTAAAACCCTCAAATTAAAGCTGAAAGTCTGCACTGCGGTGTTGTTTACCTGATCTTTTGCTCGGCTGTGGTATTTTTTCCACTGTGTGGAATTGCTTAATAAGTGGTTGTTGACCATATCATTCTAACAATATTTATTCTTAACAGTGTCAGCTGTCCTCCAGGACTGAGAGCTCTGCCTCGCATTAATCAGGTTAAAAAGTGAACAAACAACACTTTTCTTTGCACTGAGCAGATTTTGCATTCAGTTAAAAGTTTAACACAATGCTGATGAAACAGTTTATAGACTTTTATTTTACTACGTGTGAATGTGCTCAGTCCATTTACCATTTACGCGGAAGAGAACCTGGACAGGAATGAAAGTCAGATGAAGCAAGACAGAATCCATGGGTGTGAGGGAGGGGGAGGCAGGTGGATATACTAAAGATGGAGCTGCAGGCAGGAGCAGAAGAGGAAGACCTCAGAGGAGGTTCATGGATGTAGTGAAGAAGGAACTGCAGAGGGCTGGAGTGACAGAGGAGGATGCTGGGATTGGGTGAGATGGAGGCAGATGATCTTCTTTGGTTCCCCCTAAAGGAAGCAGCTGAAAGAAGAAGAAGAAGAAGAAGAAGAAGAAGAATCATGTGCATTGCTGTTGCTTTCCTCATGCCTGTCATGGTGGCAGTTAAATAAAAATCCTACAATGCAATGCACCTCAAAGAAAGCAGAGACTCCAGTGCCAGCCACAGCAGGCTTGTTTTAGTTTGTATGTCAGCAGGAATTTTGTAAATGGAGCCATCACATTGTTGAGCTTTAGATGTGTGAAATGTGCCTGCTCATTTGTTTCCCAGACAGCGAGTGATGGACAGAATGACACTGCAGAGCTGCCAAATGAGGACACATCCCAGAAACACAGTGACATCTGCTGTGTTGTAAAATGCTGTTGTTGTTCTCTTTTATGGCTCTGGATTTGCTTTTCGGAGGACATAAAATGAGCAATAGAAGGCTGACAATTTTAAGAGGGAGAAAAAAATGAAAGGAGGCAAAGAGATGATAGCGCATGACGATACTTTAAAAAATCCTTGGAAATGAAAGTGTGAAGGGATTTGACTTTATTCCTTTTTTAAATGCTGCATCTGTGCTAATGAAGGCCTCAAAGATGCAATGTTGAATGCAGTGTTTTTGTATTTTACCCATTCCTTGATTTAACGCTGCCAAAAACAGGAGCAACCACAGTTCCTTTTTATACCATCTGTCCTGCTCTCTTATTTGTGAAAACCTGGGACAGCAGCTGGGAAACAGTCACATAAATAAAGCTGGTTTTAAGCTGCAGAACTGAAACACTGAGGAAGCTCGATTGTAATCCAAAGTTAAAAAGGCATCTTGAATGCCTCGTTGGCCTCCTTCACACCTGACAGAAGCATGAGCTCTGAGCTCCAGTGTCACATTAGCATGCAAACACACATCTCAGCATGCATCTCAAGCTCTGTGGGACTTGAAGTGTTATTGGCAGTGCTCAAAAAAAAGTGATGCTTTACATGTTGTTACTTTCTTAAAAAGGTGATGCAGGAGTAACACCCTCCAGTGTCACTCCTGCTCATCTCTGCCTTTGTTACCTGGTGAGGTTGAGGCCCTGCCTCCCGGCTGGGGTCAGCACATGCTCACCTCAAACATCACTCTGGCTTCTTCTCTAGCTTCATGTTAGCATGCAGTGGGTGCAGATGTTGCGTTAGCAGTATAGTGCAGGTGCTTGTTATTGATTGCACTTTTCCATTTTGTCCTTTTGTGCAATAAAAAGTAAATAATGTCCAGAAACGCTGTAGATTGGTCCATCATTTTCCTCCTCGCTGCGCATGAACTGAAACCAGTGGTTTTTCTCTCCATCTGCTCATAATCGCGCAGATAACTGAAGAACATTTGTAACATGAGTAACAACATGACTGCAATTGTAATATGATTACAGTTACAATCATGCACCAATGGATTACTTCAGTGCATTAAAGCATTAGTGCATGGATGCCTTTGCGCTCGTGGTCCATTGAGCAGGCGGTCCTTCGGTGTAGCGCGTTGTCCTGGAACGTGGCCTTGAATGATCGCCGTGCTTCATGTTTACTTAGAGCCGGATGGATGTCAGGTATGAAGAGAGCCACTGTTTCCCAAACAGTTGTGTTTTTCCAGAAGTCACATTCACGTTAGCAATGTATCCACCAAATGGTACTCATCTGGTGGGTGACTAAAGATGCTAATTAAGAATGCATTTGTTGACGTGGCAAACCCATAATTTCACTCCTGACTCCAGCAGCAGATGGGGCTTTCAAACCGTTTTCTTTCTCCTGTCTTATTCTTGTCCAGTTTTATGTCCATCTGCTGTCAACAAGGCAAATATCTGTCCATCAGACACATGAACCAAACAGTCCTAACGCCCGCTCAGTGTTGGTCTCAGTGTGAGTTTCAAGAAAGGAGGAGGAACCACAAAAAGGGTTCATAATTCTATGAACCGATATGAACTTATTGCACAAAGTGAATGAAAAAAATACAACAAAACAACAAAAGCAAGAGGTAATGTCATCATCAGTCTGCACAAAGCTGAGATAGATAAAATAAGCAGTTACCCAGAAGGTGAAACTACAATTGAAAAAGCATCAATTTCATACAGTCCACAGGAGATAACAAGACTATCCCACAATATACAAACAGAAATGTGAGATGGCAACAGTAACATGCATGCAAATGAATGGTGGGAGAGTGTGATACACACAACTGACCAAATCAAAACCATCTATCATGTTACTGTTTGGGCCTGAGGGTGATTTTCAAATGGAAGAAACTGGTCTTCAATATCATCTGCATCAGAAATTACTTTCATAGTGTTTGCCGACTTCGTTCTGCATACAAAGGCCAGGCTACATATTGGAAAACAAAGTACGTTAGTAATTCACTCCAATAATAATAATAATGGATTGGAAAGTTAAAAAATGCTTTTTATGCTTATTACTCCTGGTTTTAATCCCAGTCTAAACCTGGTATCTACAATTTCCCTTAGAGGCCTCACAGAAAAGAGGAATGCAGAGGTAATTATCAAAAACGTGTAAAAATAACCCCAGATGTTTAACTAACTCTCAATCATACATAAATATATCTGCATTTAGAGCAAGACACATTTTTATGGAGGGATTTTGGAAAGTAGCATTGGTTTAAGATCCAGACATCATCATTTAAAAACATAAAACCTGAGCGCACATTTATTTACTGTTTAGGTAACGTGACGAATCACACCTGCTCTCATTTTCACACAATCTATGCTTCATACTTGATGCAGTTCCAGAGAAGTTGGGCCCAATTTACCACAGCTCAGAGCATGTGTAGACCCCCAGCACACACGCACGCACGCGCACGCACGCACTTTTCTCAAGCAATGGGTCTTTTTTAGTCCCAAAATGTGAAATATGTGTTCATACAGCCTATGAATCTTATGTGGTAAACATAATTATCTCCAACACACACACACACACACACACTGTTGTGATCTCAGTCAGCAGCTGCACAGCATTTCCTCTGGCATTGTACGCTAACAGGCAGGTTGATAAACTTGGAGGAGCCAGAAGGAAAAGCAGGAGGTCTCATATCAGGACATTTAGTCCCAAAAAGGCTGAAAAAGCAAGCATGTCGTGAGCCACTGGATTATATTTGATTGTTACAGCAGCTGCCACTGAAACTGTGGAGGACTCAAATGCAGATAACACTCGAATGCTCGGGCAGATATTACAAGTTTATTAGTAAGCAGGGACAAAGTTTACTGAAGACTTTCTTAGAAGAGTGTCCCATGAGGGGGGCTACAGTCCACGGGGAGTCTGCTCAGCGAATGAGGAGGACCCGAATTAGAGACCTGGGCAGAGCAGGTGAGTTCCAACAGCAGATATGAAAGGAGAGAAATTTTTTGGCTTACTTGGATGGCTGGATAAATCCTAAATTGGGTGGAAAGATGGTTGACAAAGTCAGTGGAAGAGCTTTATTTGGGAGGGCAAGCAGGGAGTCAGGCAGAGAGCCTGAGAACTGGCAAGAAGGGGAGCGTTTCAAGTCCAAGAAAACAGGTGAGCGCTGGGAATGATCTCAGAGTCCAACACCAGTGAAGCGTAGCTGGAGATACGTTTGGAAAAAGGCAACTGCTAAAATAAGGCGAGCCAGATTACCACTCTGAGTGAGCTGACGATCTGGGGAAGGCTGGGTGTCCACGCTGATCCTTTAACTGCTCCCTGAACGGTGATGGGAGACATGTGAGGTTGTCAGCGTGCTGGAACCCAGACTCCACCCCAGAAGAAGAAACAGCCAGCCTCCACTGCCTGGACTTGGAAAAATATATCAGCCTCCACAGACCAAAATGTTTTATACTGATTTTAAACTAATCTTAAGATAAAGTTGCTCTTCCATGTTTTCATCCAGTGTCAGCAACAAAGCCGAGATGAACATGATTCCCAAAAAATAATTCCAAAATAGGAACAGGCAGCATGTTCTGAATGTGAAGATAGTATTGAACATGAAGCACAGCTGAGCTATTAACATCCAGGATGGACCCATCCATCTATTCTTTTCTGTTCATCCTGTTCAGGGTCCTGGGGTGTACAGTGAACAAATACATAATTTAAAAGGTTACTTCCCAGAAGAAAAGGACCAAATTTGGGAATAATTATTAAAAGGGATACAGAACACATGTAAAAAGCCTCAACAAATTCAGTTCAATTCAGTTTAATTCAATTTTATTTATAAAGCACCAAATCACAACAAACAGTTGTCTCAAGGTGTTTTATATTGTAGTTAAAGAGCCTACAATATTACAGAGAAACCCAACAGTCAAAACAACCCCCTATGAGCAGCATTTGGTGACAGTGGGAAGGAAAAACTCCCTTTTAAAAGGAAGAAACCTCCAGCGTAATTATCTGGTTAGACACCATGT
>VUQK01003454.1:25143-46938 GCA_015106715.1 Bujurquina vittata | reverse complement strand
TTTTTATGTAGTTTCCTGAAACCCAGTTTCAGTTTCAAGTTAACCGTAGCCCGACTTACCGAAAGAGCAAATTTGCAATTTTGAAATCAAACTAAAAAATCTCAGGTGGCTTAAAGAAAATATAACTCAGAACTGTGGTAAACAAGTACAGTTTTCTAATGGGGTCTGTAACTATTTCTCAGCTGTTTTAGGTTTGATTTCTTCTTCCCTTCCTATGGGTGAAGAGAGAGATTTTACTCCCTGTATCAATAAAATATCACGTATTAGCTTAATATGTTTTGTAAGATCTTTGTCAATAAGTATAAATGCTAAACAATTGAAGTTGCTTAATATACGAGGTTGTGCAAATACTAACCCATTGGAATTTTACATATCTTAAATCTTAAATGTTGTTTTATCATCAACATATTTGTTTCTGTTTTGGGGTCTTGCAGATTAAATTTGCAGATTAAAAATTTTTTTTCTCTTCTGTTAAATCTGTTTCATGAATTTTTTTTAAAAGTAACATTTGGTAAATAATTGATCAAACGCTCTCTATTTCATTTGGTTTGTGTTGTTCGTGATGCTATTAAGTGCATCAAGTTCATCAGGATCTTATTGGTTCTTTTCCTTTAGGAGGAAAGCGCCAGTCACGAATGCAACCAGCGTTTAGTGGTCCTGTACGGTGTGGGCAAACTGAGAGATGAGGCGAGACACACCATCAAGAAAATTACCAAAGACATCCTGAAGGTGCTAAACCGCAAAAGCACAGCAGAAACAGGTAACAGTGTTCCTCAGGTTTTATCATCTTTTGACTGATGATACACATTTCCTGTTTACTTCTGTGCGCATGTATTTTGTCTGGCAGTTTCTTAAGATTACATTTCAGTTTTTCTGACCTACTTTTCTTCTTTCAGGATGAAAATTGAGTCAGTGGATTGCTTAAATGTTTTATACATGTTCCCCAATTTGTTGACTGAGTTTTTTTTCCCCATGCATCTCTCTGCAGAATAATCCGTGTTTATCAAATGAAAGATAATGTTTTGCCTGAAAGCAACATGGAAAGCCAAAGCTTTATCATGTTTGGGTGTTTGTAAAACATTTTTCACATGTAGCGTAATTGCTTGTTTTCCCACTGTGGCCATTCCAACCGTTATCCGACTAATAATTCTTCTCTTTGTGCATTTTACATTTGTAATGCCTTTCTTCCGCCCTTCTTAAAAGAACAACCCCCTTTTTCCCTTTCTCTATGAACCCTCAGGGGGTTACATCACTCAATCTTCTTTCCACCCAATTTCTATGCTAATGGCTTTCATCTGTTCACAGCCACTTTATCTCAAATACACGTGACCTTATTAGACTGATTTAAGGTTTTCGCAGTAATAATTGCATATACTAGAATGTTTCTGGCAAATTTCTGAGTTTGTGATGACCTTCATTTCACAACTATGCATCTCTTAAATGAAAAGTACCCCTTTCCTTTTCTTTAAAGTGCCTCCATGGCAATGTCTTTTGCAGTGAAGCTTCGAAGGAGGCTGGAAATAAGATAACACTCCACTGGCTTAACTAGATTTCATGGCTGGCCTGTTTGGCAGACTGGAAAGAATACCGCTGACCAGCAATGAGTTGCTGCTTCCTCTCATTCTTTTTTCTTCTTCTTTATTTCTCTAAATACACAGGAGGGGAGGAAGGACAAAAGAGGAAGAGGAGTAAGCCAGAGGCCTTTCCCACTGCAGAGGATATCTTCTCCAAATTCCAGCACCTCTCCCACTTTGACCAGCACCAGGTCACCTCCCAGGTTAGACAAGGAATGACCTTTTGAATGTTTCCAATGTGGCAGCTTTCAGGAAGTGTAACCTAAAAACCCGAGTATATATATATAAAATATAGTCATGGCCAACATGATGCCATTGGTCGCTTTCTGTACACTGCATTTTCACGCCTCTCTGTTAGCATTTTAGTCTCTTCAGTTTTGACTTTTTGGGGCAAGAAGTGCAAATATATAGTTGAGAGGTTACAAGCTTGGTTTGCAAGGTGCATCCGTAGTAAGCATGGTTCCATCTCGAAACCACAAATACCTGACAATTTGTGTGAAAGAAACAAACAAAAAATATTATTTCACTCCTCAAAGCTGAAGCACAAACTTCTTGGACAAGTTGTACCAATCAGCAGAACACATGATTTCTCTAATAATTCAGCAGAGAAGCCCCAACACAGCAAATACTGCAGAGAGGTCCAGTTCAGCAACTCAGATGAATACAGGTGAGGCCTAGCAGAGAACTGTAATCTACAGCTGCCTATGTCTGAACACTGATCAAAGTGCCCACATCTCTAATGTGACGCTTTAACAAAGTCAAAATTGAGTTATTAAGAAGGTTCTCCCGCTGCTGTAAAGGAAAAAAAGTTGGCTGTAGATGCCGAAACTGTTTTTTGTTTCATCTCTAAAACATTCTTTTAAGTACTCATGTAATAACATGGTAATCTATGGAGACTGAATCAGGAACTGGAGTTTCCAGCACTTTCCAGGAGAGACAGATCCCTTTGGGGTTGCGTCAGGAAAGGCATCCAGTGTAAAACCAAATCAAACATGCAACTCTCTCTGCTGTGGCGACCCCTTGTGAATAAAGGAGCCGCCGAAAGTAGCTTTGGTTTCATTTTCAGCCCCGGAGATTGCCGCTCGCTGAAAATGCATCAGAATGTAATGTATTTAAATTATAAATAAGAGAGAATGTAGTCAATCCTCAATCGTAGTGTGCACTCAATATTAGCCAACACATTATAAAATATATAAAACATTTTGAAAATTTCATTTGGCTTTTTATGTGCTTTCAAATGAACAGCAGTCTTGGACTTAAGTCTGCTTGGAGCTAATACAGATTTTAAAAGTCTCAAGAAGTTGTCTCATAGTGTTTGGGGCTTTTCAGTTTAATACATGAAGATAAATTTCCAGCACTATTACGGCTGAGCCGGCGTCCATGTTTGTATTAAAGGAAGTGAAACATGCTTATTCGCTTTCTTGAAGATTGAGCGGGTAAGAAGATTGATTCCATCCACATCTCTCTTGAACATTAAGCTTCTTTTTTTTCCTTCATTTTATAAAGCGCCAGACTGGAAATTTTCCCCATCTTCTGGTCTTTACTATAAGCCAAGCTAATCACACTTGGACTATAGCTTCAGATGTGACAGATCAGTCTTCTTTCTTCCATTGGACTCTTTGTAGGAAACTTTGAGTGTTTATTAGTTTGCCTCTTCTTCTGGTAATTAAACCAAGTTTGTCTGTTTACCATAATAATTTTTTTAATACACACACTTAAAATTCATCAAATAGTGACAAGTCATATTGTTTAATTAGTTACACGGCCTTAGAGACTGAAAAAGATTTTTGTTATCAGACTTCTTTTTGGTTGTTTTTGCATTAATTTCACAGCTGGTATTTTGTGTGCAGGTGTCCAGAAATGTGTTGGAACAGATCACCAGCTTTGCCTTAGGGATGTCCTATCACCTGCCTCTCGTCCAGCACATTCAGTTCATCTTTGACCTCATGGAGTACTCCCTTAACATTAGTGGCCTCATAGATTTTGCTGTTCAGGTACTGGCACTTTGATCACATTTTAAACACGTAAACCTATTTTAACACCCTCTCTTTAACATCTACTGTCTTCCTTTTGCAGCTTCTGAATGAGTTGAGTCTGGTGGAGGCCGAGCTGCTGCTAAAGTCATCCAGCCTGGTGGGGAGCTACACCACCAGCCTGTGTCTGTGTATTGTTGCTGTGCTGAGGAGGTACCACTCCTGCCTCATCCTCAATCCTGAGCAGACAGCACAAGTTTTTGATGGGTATGTCACTTACAAATTTTGATGTTTGACAACAGCTCTCTTATACCAATGTGCAAAGACTTGCTTAGATTGCATTTGGTGGCTTAAGTCTGTGTGTTGTCATCTTTTCCGCTCGATAAACTGAAAAGCGATTTCATCCCGCCCTCAAAGGGATGTTTGCAAGGTTAGGTGTCAGTTAAATTTGTAATTAAAGTAGTAAAAGCATTTAGTCATTACAGAATTAAAGAATTGTTGTTGGTTCGCACTCATCCAGAAACTCATTTGCTTGACATTAATTAGGATCTTTATATTGCAGGGATGCTGACGGTGCATTTGATTCCTGAATGCTGTGTACCGTAAAATACTTAACAAAAGCCCCTTAATTGCACCTCTAAAGCCCAGTTATTACCAAAGTAATAACTTTCTATTCTTGTGTGAAAACAAATGTTCAGAAAGTTTATGTTCCAGACAATTTCTTGATTTTTAACGATGCAGGCCAAGAGGACCCACATATTGTTTTTACATGAGTGTTTTTATTAGTAGGTTTTAAATGGATCTTGTTACATTTGGTAAGAGTAGCAATACTGTTTGCCTTTGTTTTCAGTGTTCATGCTAAACTGACTTGCAGAAATGAATGTTGTATCTCATCTCCCTCAGCAAAAAAGATAATAACCAAGACATTTTTTCTTCTTATGTATGTGTTTCCATGTATTTTCTGAGACCGTTTTCATTGTATTCACAGGTTGCGCATTGTGGTGAAGTCGGGTGTGAACCCAGCAGACTGTTCCTCTGCTGAGCGCTGCATCCTGGCCTACCTGTATGATCTGTGCACCTCTTGTAGTCACCTCAAGAACAAGTTTGGTGAGATAAGAGATAGGTAAGAAAAAAAACAGCTTGCATAAATGTGTAAGATGCAAAGAATGTGTCAAATCAGTCGGCTCATATACAGCACATCAGCCATCCTGAAATTTTTTTAGTGGTCAGTGCAACATAATCTTAATTGCCTTTTCCCCCCTTTTTTAACCCCAGTGAGTTTTGCTCTAAAGTGAAAAACTCCATCTACTGCAATATCGACCCGTCAGACTCCAACATGCTTTGGGATCCTATGTTCATGATGGAAGCCATCGCCAACCCCTCAGCCAACAACTTCAACCACTCTATGGTGGGCAAAATCCTGAATGACAGCCCAGCCAACCGCTACAGCTTCGTCTGTAATGTGCTAATGGATGTGTGCGTGGACCACCGAGACCCAGAGAGGTGTGTTACTCTTGCTGTGCTACACTGGTGAAGGACTCGGATTGCTACACCTCTGAACCATTTTGTTGGACCTGTGTTTCATGCCATGTAATGTGCTTTCAGGGTGAACGATATTGGGATCTTGTGTGCAGAGCTGACAGCGTATTGTCGCTCCCTGAGTGCTGAGTGGCTCGGCATTCTCAAGGCTCTTTGCTGCTCCTCTAACAATGGCAACTGTGGCTTCAATGACTTGCTGTGTAATGTTGATGTAAGGAATTTCTTCTTGTTTCTATATGCTGCAATTTAAAGTGGATCTGTTATGCTTTTCCCCATTTTTTTCATACACACATTGTTAAAATTCGCACACTGTTTGGTTGTTTTCTAAATTACAGAAGACTGTCATTTCACAGAGCATTTTAAAGTTGATTTCTGCACTCGTGTCCTTCAGGTTAGCGATTTGTCCTTCCACGATTCTCTGGCAACCTTCGTGGCCATTCTTATTGCCAGACAGTGCTTGCTCCTTGAAGACCTGGTTCGCTGTGTTGCCATCCCTTCCCTCCTCAATGCAGGTAAGGGTTTGTAAGTCCCATGAAGGAAATGTTATGCCAAATTGGTGCAGATATTAGTGGCCAGTTGCTTTGGTTAGTTTGGTCAAGTTTGCAATTGTCCTGAAACAGAAAATCCACAGAAGCTTGATTTTTTGCCAGCTTATTTTTATTTATTTCAGCAAGAGAGCACCGATTGTGAAATTGTTAAAGGAACAATTTTTCTTTTAGCTTTTCATCAGCATAGCCATAGAAAAATGGTCATCAGTAAACATCACATTATTGTTGATAAGCTGATATCAGAAAAAAAAGGCAGTTTTGGCAGGGACAGGTATCCAGTGTATATGTGTATATGTAAGAGGTGGTGGTGTGAGACCACACTGGGTCTTTGTGATCCTAAATGTGGAAGTTAATTCAGATTATTTCACAGAAATATTAACACCATGTCAGGACTCTCATCTTTTTGAAGTTTGAAGGAGTGTCCTATTTGTTCGACCTAATATATTTCCCTTAAGTCTACACTCCAGCTACTATATTTTGGGGGTCAAATTTTGTCCAACCAACTGTGATGCAGATGATTTCTATAGCTAACAATATATTTGTATCATCACTGCCCTCTGTTATTGAACCCAAAAGCACCGCAAATTTCCTCCAACAACCATTTTAGCCGCTATTACAGCTTCTCTTAGAGGGTGTAAGATCCTCATACATTTAGTGCTTTTAACTGTCTATTTGAACCCTTCATTCATTGTTCATTTTAAACATGTATCTACTCTAGTTATTTATTTTAACACCTTATGCATTTTCTCTCTATTTTAGGTTATTATTAGCAAACAAAATTTTGCAGGTTTGCTGCTTTTCACAGAATCTTAGTCACAGCATGTGGTGTTCAGTTGTTACAGCTGACCCAATATGTGGATATGTATATTTACTGTATGTTTTTTACACTCTTATTCCAAGTGCCCTCATCTGGGAGTCATTTCTTTCAAATATTCTTTAAAGTAAGCCTATTTGTCCACTGAATCCCTTCCTTACATTTTTCTTTTAGCTTTACTTTATACTACTTTCCTTCCAAGCATCTATATATAATCTCACAGGCATTAGGCATTCTATAAATGAGTGAGCAGTACATTTCAGCCTGGCTCACAGGAAGGAATATCCAGCTTTATAATGCATTAGTTCTATCAAAGGGGAGAGTAAACGTGACGGATTTGATCTGGGTCCACAAAGCCTCGGTGCAGTTTGTGCTTTTGCCAGAAAAGTGCCTCTCTCCCTGCTGTTAATCTCTTTTTCCTCCCAGAGTGGAGACAAAGCCTCATTCAGCCATGCCGTTTGGTTGGTTTGGCCCATGTTATAACGCTACTACACATGCCAAATGCCAACAGCTCTCACTTGTAGTAAATGCTTTGTTCTCACTCCCTGTTTCACGACAACAGCTCTATGAAAATTCCTCTTTATCCTGTCTGGTGAGAAGCCTATCTAGGACAGGGTTTAAATTTAGATGTGTGACTTTGATGTAGTGGATTGTGTAGTCCATCCGAGAGAAAAAAAAAAGTTGAACCTCACTAATGCTATGTGAAGGAACTCAGTGTTAATCAGTGCATATGTTTTGATCTGTGACTTTAGCCTGCAGTGAACAAGACTCTGAGCCAGGAGCCAGACTCACCTGCAGAATTCTGCTGCATCTTTTCAAGACACCACAGCGCAACCCTGTGCCCCAAGATGGCGTGAAGTCAGGTAGTGAAAGTGCCTACAAACATCTCACTGTTGTTTCACCACATTTGTTTTTTTTAATGAAAGAAGTGTGACTTTTTGTCTTAAACCGGTGTCATAACTTTGCAGAAAAGGCTTCAGTTGGTATCCGGTCGTCTTGTGATCGCCACCTTCTTGCTGCTTCTCAGAACAGCATAGTTGTTGGAGCTGTATTTGCTGTCCTCAAAGCGGTGTTTATGCTTGGTATGAATATTTTATTCCCCTTACATCATTTAAAGCTTATGGAGCACCTCGTGTAAAAATTGGGGTTTCAAACATGAGCATAATCAGTTGGCCAAATGTTTACTGATTTCTTCTACCGCTTCCTTGTTGCAGGTGATGCTGAGTTAAGAGGCTCAGGGCTGTCGCACCCCGCAGGCCTCGACGACATATCAGAGGGACGCAATGTTTCGATTGAAACAGCCAGCTTGGATGTATATGCAAAATATGTTTTAAAGACCATCTGCCAGCAGGTGAGGATATGAGTTAAAATGGTGTGAATATAGTCAGCAGTCAGTATCAGGTGGAATGGCTAAAAATGAGGCTGCTCTGGTCAGTGAACATTGATTTTTACTGTGAGCACTTGAGCACACACCATTTCTTTTCATGGATATTGTTATTGCTGCATTTTTTTTGTCAGAAAGCTTTTGTGAGACAGCAAATAATAACTGTGACCTTTCTAATTTTGTTCTGACCTTCTTATAAATTCAGTAAGCCAAAGCCACCTGCACCAGATGTCACTTAGAAATGAAGGCTAGGAGAGCTGGCAGTTCAGTACCTTTGAGGACTGAGCATTGCTCTGAGGCCTCATGAAACTTCAAAAACATTTTTCAATCAGCATGGCTCCTCCATGTGCAGCTCTATTTCATAAGAATTGACCCATTGCCCTGTTTTCATCACCACCCACCCAGCTTTAGTCATGCTTGTTTTGCATGACGGGGTTTATCTTGATATTTGAACTTGTACATGGGGATCACGGAAGTTGCTGACATTTCCCACTTTGCCACTTTTCCCTGCTTTCCTTCTTTTTCAGGAATGGGTTGGAGAACGCTGCCTGAAGTCACTGTCTGAGGACAGCAGTGCCCTCCAAGACCCGGTGCTGGTAAACATTCAGGCCCAACGGCTGCTGCAGCTTATTTGTTATCCTCACCGCCAGCTGGACAGCGATGATGGTGACAACCCTCAGAGGCAGCGTATCAAACGCATCCTCCAGGTAGAGAAAAAAAAGTTACTCACATTGTGTTTTAGTTCTGTCTGAATAATCTATTTTTGGCTCAGATGACACACGAAACATTGTTTGGTGTTAAGAACAAGTGTGTTAACTTTGACATTTTTAATTCACCTACAGTCATCTGTGCTTGAGCTGTTTGAGTTGGATTAGTGGAGCGTTGCTGCCCTCTCCTGGCTAAATTAGGGCTTTAAGGCAAGAGTGTCAAACTCATCCTAGGTCCTGGGCCACGTATCAAATTTGACCCGTAAAACAATCTCTAAAAATATTCACATTTAATGAACCATTTGTTTAAAAAAATAGATTATGACATTCTTTGCTGCCTTTTAAAAAAAGGTATCTAAGGCTGTTTTTGGTATTACCAATGTGTCTTATTATATATGTTCTACAATGAAATAAATCTATAAAAGCACAAAGTCTGACATGTTGACACCCCTGGTTTAGGACATGTATTAAAAATACCCCAACTGTTCGTAATTTGTTCATGACAGGTTGTTAATATTTATCAAAAAGATAAAATTTAACAGTAATCCTTGCCCTGATGCAGAATATGGACCAATGGACAATGAGACAGTCATCTCTGGAGCTGCAGCTGATGATCAAACAGAGCACCAACAATGTGAGTGTCATCTGTCAAGAAAAAGAAATACAAGAGTGGAGTTTTTGTTTTCAGACATATCAGATCATTTCTTATTTGTTTTCCTACAGGAACTCTACTCTCTCTTGGAGAACATAGCCAAGGCCACTATAGAGGTGTTCCAGAAATCAGCTGAGATGAACTCTAATAACCCCTCAGGGAGCGGTGCAGCAGTGCAAGGAGGCTCTGCATCAAATAACAACAGCACCACAAGCAAGATGAAGCCCATTTTAAGGTGTGTCTCTTCAGGTCTTATTAAAAATTATTATGTGCTTTGTTTTGTGGGCATTGAAATGTATTTATAAGGTAAAGTCTTAACTCTGTTTGAATTGAGTGATGCTGACCTCTAACGTTGATTATCTGCAGCTCATCAGAGCGATCAGGTGTTTGGCTCGTGGCTCCGTTGATAGCCAAGCTGCCCACCTCAGTCCAGGGCCATGTGCTAAAGGCAGCAGGAGAGGAGCTGGAGAAAGGACAGCACCTCGGCTCTTCCTCACGTAAGGAGAGAGACAGGCAGAAACAGAAAAGGTATGTGGCAAACTCACATTTCTTTGTTGTTAGTACCAGTTAAATTTCATCTGATCTGGAACCTCAGAAAGAAATGTTTGGCAGGACGGACATTTTCATTTTGTGCCACTTACACATGTTATGAAATCTTTAAAAACTCAATCTGCCCACTAGTGGAACATGATTCCTTTTTCATCAAGTGAAATTTGTTTTCCTTTCACAGTATGTCTCTGCTGAGCCAGCAACCATTCCTGTCTTTGGTCCTGACCTGCTTAAAGGGGCAGGATGAACAGAGGGAAGGCCTCCTCACGTCCCTCTACAGCCAGGTGCAGCAGATTGTCACCAACTGCAGAGAAGACCAGTACCAAGATGACTGCAAGGCAAAGCAAATGATGCACGAGGCTCTGAAGCTGCGACTGAATCTTGTAAGCATTTCTTAAAACAACCAGCGAGTAAAAAACAATTAAAGAATTGCATTAATTAAATCAGATGGCAAAATCCAACCTTATAGGTAAGGTAGAAAATTAACCTGAGAGAAAATTAGCATATGAATGAGACTTTTTATATGCTTTAACAAGTTTTGACCAGACCCTTATACCACATGGTTGTAATAACTGCTTAATGAGGGGGAAGAGACACCGATGCGTTCCCAGGCCAGCCTGTGAGATATAGTCCCTCCAGCGTGCGTCCTGGGTCTACCCCGGGGGCTTCCTGCCGGTAGAACATGCCCAGATCACTTCACCCAGGAGGCAACCACTTCAACTAGCTTGTACTCTGAGCCCTTCCCGAATGACTTAACTCCTCACCCCGTCTCTAAGGGAGAGCTCAGCCACCCCTCAGAGAAAGGGTGGCTGCTGCTGCTTGTATCCACGATCTCATTCTTTCACCTTCAAAATAACGTAGGCGTAACAAAAATTTCAAGCCAAGATTAATGGAGTTATGACGTTTTTCTACAATGATGTCAGGGCTGCAGCTCCATGTGGTGACATATGGCTACATAACATTTAGGACAACAATTTAACAGCGAGAATGTCTGGTACCGACAAGCGATAGTAGCGACAGTTGGTTATCTAAGTGGTTGCACAGGTCCCTAGTTGTAAGACACTTGAAAGTGTATCCATTGTGTCTCCAGTTTATTCTGAGAAAACAGATAAAGCATCCAGGGTATCTGTCCTTGTTTCTGTTACTCTATAATATAGACATTAAATTGGTGCAGTTTTACTTTAAAAACTAGAAGGGCATTATATATTGATAAATTACAAGATCATAAAGACTAGAAATTTATAGTTTTGGCTTTTAAAACTGTAAAATATGATTTTATATTTTAATTTTAAAAAGATGAGATCCACATGAACAGATACTGGCAAATACAGTCTGGATATATTATATTCAGTTGATGTACACTAATGACATCCTCTTTTTAAAAACAAAAAACAAGCTAATGAGCAAGCAGAAAAACGGTGCCGAAAACATAACCGCCCTCCATCTCTCAGTGGGCGAGGTAACGATGTTGTTTCATGCCATTATTCCCTGGACTTGTGAAGTTATAGTGGTTGAAAAGGGCTCTAAAAATGTACAAATTAAAAAGTGAAAGTAAAATTTTGACCCATCTCTATGTACTTCAAAGTCTGTGACTCAAACAAAAATGTCATAGTGTGGAGTTAAAATTATTGCATGGCTTCATTTAATATACGAATATTTTTGTACAAAAAATTACCTGATTCTGAAAAAATGACAATATCATGAAAATCATTCAAATTATTACTTTAAAATCCACCAGAAGGCTTGATTAAATACTTTATGCCCCCCCCCCCCTTTATCCTTATCTTAATAAGGTTGGTGGCATGTTTGACACGGTGCAGCGCAGCACCCAGCAGACCACTGAGTGGGCGGTACTACTCCTTGACATCATCAGCAGCGGCACAGTGGACATGCAGTCCAATAAGTAAGTGTTCACTTCAAAGCAACATCTTTTCAAAAAGTGATATATGCACATCATTCTTTAAACTGGACACTAAGAACGGGCTTTTAAGGCAAAAATAATCTGTATTCTGTGGGAACTCTGACTATTTTTGGACGTTTGCAGCTCTGCAGCTGCTACTAAATTACCTGCATAGTTGTGGTAGACATGTGACGTGCTAGCTTTACTGGCCAGTGACATTTTGTTTTTATTTACTTTATAGAACTTCGTAATATTTTGCTTTGCAAGAGCAGACTGGGGCGTAGCATCTAATTGTACACAAGTTTTATTGGTGCATTATCACCACCTTCTGCCTCCCAGGCATATTTAAATATATTTTAATAAGAAACAGTATTATGAATTATTTTTTTATAATTTAATTACCTTTTGGCTAGTAGAGCATTCCTACTGGACACTTTATCTACTTGGCTCTTAATTTTGCTTCTTTCCAACAGCGAGCTCTTCACAACAGTACTGGACATGTTGAGTGTACTGATTAATGGCACACTGGCTGCTGACATGTCCAGCATCTCTCAGGGCAGCATGGAAGAAAATAAGAGGGCGTACATGAACCTGGTTAAGAAGCTCAGGGTAAGATAAGCACACCTTTCTCACTTCCGCCAGGATTTTTTAACTGTGTGTAGTACTTACCATTTGTAATAGTATCCCTTTATTATGAAGGGACAAAAATAGAAAAAGAAATGAGTCACTCTGTAAACAAGAATTCCATAAAACACATGAAACATGAAGACAGTTTCTTAAATGGGACTTAAACTGAGTTTCATTTGCTTTTTTGTAATTTTATTTAGCTTTCTCTGAACTCACCTTTTTCTTCTCCATTTTTATTGTATTTATTCATTAAACTATATTTAAATACATCTTTTTTTCTTTTTCCCCCATTGTATTTTCAGATAACTTGTCAGGACTATTAAATTACTACTAAAGTTATTTATAAATAGTAAATATATTCAGTATCGAAGCAGAAATGTCAATATATGATCTGTGTTTTAGAAATTAAGTACATAATTGTGACTTTCTGTCTACCTTATAAGTAATGTTATGACGTGTTTGTGTATTTGTGAAGTAATAAGCATACATTAAAGCAGTAAACACATCAGATTAAAGGTTATAGGTAAATCTGTAAAAATACTCCCTGCCAAAATGACTTCTTGAAGTCAGGTTAAAAATGAGACCGACCACATGCATCAGGGTGACGAAAGTGAAACACTGGGTTTGCCACCCAGAGTGCAAAAAGCTCGCATACTTGCAAAACTAAAGGTCATGGTTAATTAAAGCTGCAGCAATCTCGATAATTTTTTTTTGTGCATAAGGTGAGAAAAACTTTGACTGTGTGAAGTTGTATTCACATTGTTACAATTATTGCACTCCATTTGTTTTAATTCCACAGAAAGAACTTGGAGATCGGCAGTCAGAAAGTTTGGAAAAGGTTCGCCAGCTTCTGCCGCTGCCCAAGCAAACCCGTGATGTCATAACCTGTGAACCTCAGGGCTCGCTGATTGACACAAAGGGCAACAAAATTGCTGGCTTTGAGAAGGAGGTGAACACTTTATCATACGTTTTGTCATATAGAAATTTCTTTAGTTTTACAACGCATTGCTTATATTAGCTTTATAAATTAGATGTACACAATGTTTACTTCATGGCACAGTAGGCAAAGAGGTACTTAGAAGAGAATTGGGATGAAAAACTGGAGCTTGTAAAAATAAAGAAGTCACAGGAAAGCCAGATCACCTTCCATCAAGGACAAAGTATGTGTTAGAATGTAAAACCATCAGGCTTACTTTTTATGTTACTGTTCATTAAGAAAACTGCTGCCAACTTGCTGATTTTGAGTTTAGTAAGTTTGTTCCATCTCTGATCTATCAGGGTCTTCAAGTGTCTACCAAACAAAAGATATCTCCGTGGGATGTTTTTGAGGGTCTGAAACACTCTGCCCCTCTCTCCTGGGGCTGGTTTGGTACTGTACGTGTGGACCGTAAGGTCACTAAATTTGAGGAGCAGCAGCGGTTCCTTCTTTATCACACCCACCTGAAGCCCAAACCACGTAGCTATTACCTGGAACCACTTCCCCTACCCCCTGAAGAGGAAGAACCCCTGACACCTGTCTCGCAGGAACCGGAGAAGATGATGGACACCGTGAAGCCAGAGAAGAATGTACCCACTGTGCAGTCTGAATCCAACAAGAAGAAATCAAAGAAAAAGAAAACTCCTTCTACCAAAACAGAGGTCTGTTATCCCTCCAATTGATGCTTTTACAATTAAATATATTTGACTGGCATATTTTACACATTGATTTCCAAACGTAAAAAGTGCTTTTTCCTCTGTGACTAGGACTATATGAACCGAACAGCAGGTGCTGTGAACCATGGGCCTAATATGGCACCAGAGTTGATGCAGAACCCCGCATATGGCAGGTTACCTTATCCTCCAAATATGTTCACACAGAGCCAGCCTCTACCTCCAGGTCAGCTTACAGGTCAGATAGTAACTGCAGGATATTCTCATCATTATTATTTAAGCTGGTGTAGCACCCAAGATGAATTCCCATGGCTGAAACATCTGGGATTGAGATTTAAAAACCTTTTTGTTTTTCCACAGGAGGCCCAGGTTTAGACCCTCCATACAGACCTACCCGCAACCAACCAGTGAACAAAATGCCCGCTCGGGCTAACTATCCACCTATGATGCCTGGCATGCCAGGAAACATGTCTGGTATCATGGTACCGGAAAAACAGTACCAAATGAATTATAAGCCCACCCCCACGCCACAAAGCCAGATGCTGCGACATCAATTACAGGTCAGACTGGTGAGTTGATGCCTCTGACATGTCAAGCAACACTTTCTAGTTAAGAATAGTTGTGGCAGCTTACTAATTAGTAAGCTGAAGCACAAATAAATAGTTTGCTGTTTAAATTCTAAACCTTGAATCTTGTATTTATAGTAGAGGAAACTGAATGTTTTCGTGTATGTTTTCAGAATCAAAGCATGATGGGGCAGCCGATTAGACAAATGCCACCAAACCAACAATATACTACAATGCAACCATCTCAGGTAAGCCTGTTTGTGTTTCTGAGATATAATACATTTATCCTTAGGAATGATCACCCATTTATTTGAACACACGCAATACTTTTTTTTTAAAAAAAGGTTGTTTGTTTGTTTTTTAAGTCAGATCAATTTCCTGATCTTCTTTGAGTTCACTACATAAATCTACTGAAATAAATCAGCAGGCATCTCATCCTTCTGTATTGGCTTTAATTATGTCTTGGTTTGTTCAGAACGTCCCTCAGGCCTACACATTCGGATCACACATGGGCATGCAGCAGCATCCATCCCAAGGTGTTGGTATGGTACCTCCCTCTTATGGCAACCAAAATTTCCAGGGCACCCATCCTGGAGCCAACCCTACTGTAGTGGATCCTCTGAGGCAGATGCAACAGAGGCCAAGTGGGTATGTTCTCCAGCAGGCCCCAGGTTACCAACAGAGTGTGCAGAACACGCCGAGGTCAGTATTATGTTGCAAGGAAATCTGCTAATCTGAGAATTAATAGCTGACATTGTTCTCATAACTTTTTCTGTATTTAAAATTGCAAGTTTTGTGTCTTTTTGTCCTTGTTATGCTCACTAAATTGTTGCCTGTGTGTGTTTGTTTTTCCGCCCTCTTCTTTTTGGCTTGTACACATCAGGTTTGCCCACCAGCAACTCCAGCAGAATCCTATCATGCAGGGTCTCAGTCACATGGGAGGCCAAGCTGTCCACCCAAGCTTGAGGCCCAATCAGATGTTGGCAGAGCAGCAGCAACAAGCAGCAGCGCAGCAGTACCTCAGACAACAGGCACTCAGAGTATGTCACTGCTATAACGTTATTCAGGTCTTTGCGGTGCAAGAGATTGTCTCAAAGACATAAAAAAGAGGGTCTCTTGAGTTGTGTGCTGCATGGCCTACAAAAACATAAGCACCTCATTGAACTACTAAAAACATTTCATCGCTACAACATAATAAATGTAGCAGTATTGGATAACTTTACCATTAATCTTGAGCACATAATCACAGCTAATTTTTTTACTCCTGATGTTGGATACAGTTGTTCCCAACAAATCAGTCTTACCTCAGATTGATGGTGTTGGTTCCCTAGCCTTGTCGTCTAGCAAGAACACCGTATGGATATGTTAACTTATTTAAATCTTGCGTCTTTTGAGATTATGTCCAGTGTGCAAGAGGCTCTGAAGGGCTTTGCTGTCAAGTCTTTCAGCTATGTGTATTATTGGAATTCACCTTGCTGCTTGTTGCTGTTTTTTCTTTTTTCTTCCCCCAACTACAGGCACAAGTTCAACAACAACAACAACAACAACAGCAACAACAACAGCAGCAGCAGCAACAGCAACAACAGCAGCAGCAGCAGGTCCAACCACAGCAGGTTCCTCCTCAACAGCAAGTTCCACAGCAGCAACAGCAGCAGGTGTCGGCGGTGGCTCCACCAGGCCAGGCACAGAACCAGGGCCTGAGCATGCAGCCGCTGCCACCGCAGCAACCCATGGTAGGTCCAGTCCAGGTGAGGCTGGCTTTCAGTAGTCCAGCTTTTCACAGGATTTATGTATTAGGAGTGGCAGGTGTTTGTAAAAGCATATGTATTTACATATGTTGCAGCTCCTGGAAAATCAAATGTCTCTAGTTGTAGTGAGATCAAGTGAAGGAGTAAGAGTTTATGTGGCGTCTGGAGAACCTTTTCATTGTTATGCAGCTTAATAACCAGTTTACATCCATGTTGAGGTATTAAAAGAAGTAATTTATAAAATGGATAAAAGCTGTTGTTTTTACATGAGAATGACTCCAATGGGTTTTGTTGATTTTACTATTAATTTAGATTAAGTAAGCTCTTCCTTTAATTCTAGAGTCATTGTTTTCCAATTATTTTAGCATAATGTGGAAATTGTCTTGCTAAACAGCAAATAACAGATTTACTTTAGTTAAAACATCATTGATCAGTTTTTGCCTCTCAGCCTAAAAAGGTTGATGGGGCGGGGAGGTTGTCCTCCACGGGCTGGCGGGCAACTTTCAACATTGTGAATAACTCAAGAACAATGTGACCTAGGATAGATGCAGCTACTAAAAATCTTGGATGAGTTTGAATCTTGGTGACCTTGACCTCAAGGTCAGAGGTTCAGTTTTCTGTAAAATCTTGTGAACAACATAATACAAGAACAGGACCTAGTATGTTAATTGCTGGGTAATTTAAAACTGGATTGCTCAGGGGATCCTCAGGAACTTCCTTCCTTCGGGTCTGGGGGCAACCCAAAGTGGTTGTAACTGGTCTTGTTAAGTAGAAATGTATATGTATGCACTGTATACAATATCGTAAATGATTACTCACTTGAACATGAAACAGAAACATTGCTGACCTGGCTAATACTGAACATCTTAATAAGGATCATCTTGAACCAGCCTGTGTGTCCAAGGTCATCACAGAGGTGCTATATTGCCAAAGGTTCACTCACTCATCCAACTCCAAATGGAATGTCACACATCCAGTCATTTCCATGGCCACAGGTGTATAAACCAAGCACCTCGGCATGCAGGCTGCTTCTACAAGCATTTGTGAAAGAATGGGTCGCTCTCAGCTCAGCTGATAGGATGCCACCTGTGCCACAAGTCCAGTCAGGAAATTTGCTCACTACTAAAGCCTTCCCAGAAGAGTTGAAGCTGTTATAGCTGCAAAGGATAGGCCTATGGATTACGCCTTCATTGTCGTATGAAGTCACAAAATCTTTGGCAATATAATGCCGCTTTCCAGCTCCTGCCCCAATACCCCCCTTTATTATTATCTCTATTTCTATTTTCTAGTCTATAATTATGCATATCTGTTCCATTCTTTTTAATCTCTTTGTTTTTTATTATTAGTTACTAGTTATATATTTATCTATATCTTTTCTTAATACCACTTTTTGGACTTAATACATCCACATACCTGAATAGCTCTCACACACATTTTGATGAAATATGCAAATTTATAAAAATGTTTTTTTATTTCCTCTTGGCACTGGGTAAAACCTCCTATAGTAGCAGCCAAACATGAATCTATGCAGGAAACCCCTGATAATCCATACTGCCATTTCCAACGTCTTGGTTTCTTGTCTGAATTTAAACCAAATGGCAAGCTAAGTAATTCAAAGGTACCACTTGTCTAGATTTAAAACAGAAAAAGAAAGACTGTTTTCATACTGGTCGATCTCTTCCTGCACAAAAGATTGAAGCCTTCTTGATATTTAGTGCATTTAAATGCAGGAAATTGATCTAAAATGGGTTAATTAGGAAAAGATGCAAAATTTTGCTCTAATTAATCTCTCTCTTTTAGTTCCCACGACAGGGAATGCAGCAAACTCAGCAGCAGCAGCAGACTGCAGCTCTGGTCAGACAGCTGCAACAACAACTATCAAGTAAGTCAAAAGCCTCTTCAGTGAAATCTTTTCCCGCGTCCCCTGTTCCACATTTATAATGAACCATTTCCTTCTGTTTTCCAGGTACACAACCGTCACAGGGCACCAACTCTTATTACTGATCATGCTTGTTCGTAGTGGTGTGCAGTGTGGAGGCCCAGCTCTGTGAATAGGAGGAATGAATGTGTCCAGTCCCATGAAGGCAGTTAGGAGGGACAATTATTGAAGGCACAAAGGACCACCAAACAGATTAACCAAATCCAATATTGACCACTGAGACAACAAGCAGAAAATATCTTGTCAGTTGTGTAATTATGGATTATCAAAGGAGCAATCCTGATCTGAAGTAAACACGTAATGGTTAACGATGGAGGTTATGTATTAAAAAAAAAAAAAGTACCACAAATTATAAGAATAATGCAATTTTTTTTATTTTATTTCAATTTGTACAATTTTTTCAGTTTCGTGTATTTCTCATTAAAAATCATGTCAGTTTTTAATGTCTCGTACTTGTGTCAGCTGCCTGTTTTTAAAACCTGGCAGTGAAAGTTTTGATCTTTCACTGCTCTTTTTCAAGATTCTGAAGGCGGAAAAAAAAATCAAGACATGAGCTACGAGTATATAAAATTTATCAACTGGTGTAAATAACGCCATGAATGACTGTTCTGTACAAGTGTCCCAGTAATGAGTGAATAAAACAATGTTCTTATAACAAGGACTATGAAACTGAAGCAGCTAAATGGAAAGCCATTATTCACACCTCTCTTTTAATACTGCAGCATGTCAAAAAAGGCCCAGTGGTGAATGACAACTTCCTTCCAGTATTGTAATTATTATTTTTACCCAACTATTGTTTATAGAGACAACTACTGCATGCATTCATACATTTTTCAGCAACAAGAGAGACACAAATAGCCAATTGTAAACACCCTGTATTTCTTTACAAGTATCATAATTTTCACGTCAGGTTGACAGTTATGGTTAGAATAGAGCTTCAATGCAGTTTGACAGGAAAAAAATAATGGCTGCATTCAGGTTAGACTGAGTGACCCTGTCTGGTACTATGATTTCACACTTTGTACTAATGAGGTGGTAGATTAAAGATTGGATAACGAGCGATCTGACAGAGTCAGATCTTTGCGATCTCAAGTAGGGTTGCAGTGCATGTGTGAAAACTGACACAGTGAAACTACATTAAAAAAAAAAACACCTTCCTCATTAAAAATTTGCAGACTTTTTTGTTTTCTTAGGTTTTTGTTTATCTACATTCTGACTTTCCAAGCGACTGAAAAGCACTCCACAGTCAGACCCTAGTGCTCTTCCTTCAAAGGGACAGTCCATTCCCTGATACCTTGGCAGGAAGTTCAGGGCTGCTGAGCTCCTCTCGTGTGGTTGCACCCCAAGTCTTGACAACAATTTGTTTGAAGTCTCCGGCACAACTGGCTGGAGAAGTGTGCCGTAAATCCTCAGACACTCAAGCGAGATGTGGATGATGGTATCTAGCCAGCGCTGGTCTTCTCTGTCCTTCCTATTCAGCTTCCAGGGTGCGTGGCGGTGGATAAACCCGTTAGTGAGCCTCACACAGGCACTGATGGCCTCCAACGCTTTGTATACATGCATAGTCTCAAAGTGCTTCTCCACCACAGTTGGGAGATTTTTCACAGCATCCAACATGAGGTAGTCTTCACCCACAGCTCTTCCACCCTCTTCTCTGGGGAAGGACTGAGGGCAGAAATAGGGGTAGACCTGAGCTGGGTTGAGAGCTGGGGCAGTGCAGCGGTTAAGCAGACCCCCCAGAGAGTCAGCGAGCTCTGCGTTGAGCAGCTTGGAAACTTTGTTATCCGTGTAATCGCAGTCTGAGTCAGGAACACCCTGACGCAGGAGAAAGTATCTCACACCATCAGCTGTAAATATTTGTGAGCGTTCAAGAGGATTTACTACATTCCCCAAGCTTTTAGACATCTTCTTTCCTCCTACTGTCCAGTGGGAGTGCACATGAATCACCCGTGGCAGTGGCAGTCCAGCTCCTAGGAGAAAAGCTGGCCAGTAGATGGCGTGAAATTTTAGGATGTCCTTTCCTATAACATGGCGGGCCACATGCCACCATTGGTTGTGTTTATCTGGATAGCCAGCTACTGTGAGGTAATTCACCAGAGCATCTAGCCACACATAGATGGTTTGCTCATCATCTCCTGGGACTGGGATTCCCCACTGAAGACGGCTTCTCTGACGGGATACCGACAGGTCAGGAAGGTCTTCCTGCAACCACTTAAGTACAACCTGGTGGAACCGATCAGGCTGTACGACCTGAGGATTTCCTCTGAGCCACTCGAGCAGCGGAGACTGAAACGCAGACAGACGAAACATGTAGTTCTCCTCTTTCATCCACTCGACCTGCAAAACATTGGGAAAAATTGTTTTTGAAGCTTTGATGATAGCTTAGTATGAACACTAAAAATGGCAAAACAGGTAAAAAGGTTGCACTTGCACAAAAATTTAGAAAAAACTCGACAAATCTCAATCTAACAATTTACTCTGGGAGCAGTTTCAGCCTTTATTTGACCGGATAGTAGAAATCAGTCAAGAATGACATGCAGGAAATAGTCTGAGGTGGAATCAAACCCACAACCCTGCAGCCTTTCTGTAAATGGGTCACCTGATGGTCCTATTAATTTATTCTTGCCATGTCAACATAGCCTTTCAGCTTTCATCAGAACAAAATATAAAATGGAGGTCATGTCAACAACTGTTTGGTAGGTGATTGGCTAAAGTGTTGTATGGTAATCAACTGCCTGATCATATATTCATCTAGAATAAAGTGTAATTCCGAGTACGGTTATATTCTGTATAAGTGCTAAACTCATGTATACAAATGCCCTTTTTGAAGTTTTCAGTGTTACTAGGAAAGAACATCATTTTCAGAGATTCAACTAGTCTTTGCTGCTTGTTTTTCACCAAGTATTATTTCATAAATACTAGTACACCTGCAATTTGACATTTCTACTCTGCAGCATTCGTATGGATTTACCTTGCTTTAGAGAGATGTTCTCATCTATTCCCCACAAGAATGCCCGTTATCAAAATTAAAGCATCAAAGCGCAGGATATCCAGATTTTTGCCCCCACAGTCACAGTCCCCATACTTCAGCTCAATGGTACTGTTTGTTAGCCATCCCTTGCTCAGTAAATGTAATACACACTAAAGACTTGAAGTCCAAGTAAGCATATTTTCTTCCCAAACTGTTTGAGGTATGATCGAAATTACCTTGTGTCCACTTTCCAGGGACACTTTGATCTCCTTCCCGAATGAGTCCAAAGCATCACCGACCTGAGACGGCATAAGGAAGCTTTCATCTTGCGTGGAGTACCAGCCTTTATAGCTGCCCTTGTAGAGGAGTCCTTTGTTCCACAGCACTGACCAGAAATGCTCCACAGCCTCACGGTGTCTCTGCTCAGTGGTTCTTATGTAGTCTGTGTACGATATGTTGCAGGTGTCGAAGAGATGTCTGAACTGCTTGGACACACCCGTGCAGAAGGTCAGCGGGTCTTTTCCTGCAGCTTCAGCAGCTTGTTGGATTTTCAAGCCATGTTCGTCAGTGCCTGAACGGATTACACCCATAAGAAAAAAGTGAAACATGATTGGTCTTCATAGCAACAATTCAAATTCCACTCATAAATAATAT
>VUQK01003454.1:7364-24930 GCA_015106715.1 Bujurquina vittata | reverse complement strand
CCAATCATGTTTCACTTTTTTTTCCCATCTGATGATGATTTTTTTATTTTCGGATTACACCCATAACAAGAAAATCATCATCAGATGGGAAAAAAAAGTGAAACATGATTGGTCTTCATAGCAACAATTCAAATTCCACTCATAAATAATATAAAACAGAAAACAAATACTCATTCAGTCGTTAAAGAAGCTGAAGCAACAACTAATTATTTTGCTTTAAAAAAGGAAAAATTTGTTTTTATGCCAACACACAAATTTCTTTCTACTGTCTTTATTTATTTTTGGTTTGCACTGGTATTTTCTAAGGATTAAAATGCTGGGCAGCACAGTGAACAGTGGTAAGTACGGTTGCCTCACTGCAACAAGGTTCTGAGTTTGAATCCACACCTTTCTGTGTGGAGCTTGCATGATCTCGAGTCTGCGTGGCTTCCTCCCACAGTCCAAAGACAAAGACAGTTCGTGGGGTTAGGTTAAGTGGTTAGTAGTCTCCAGTCTCCAACCCCCGACTCGGAACTGGCCCAAGAGAATGGCTGGATTGCTTAAAATGTTGTATAATAAAGACCGTAACACCTATAGATAATGTGCAAACGTACATTTCCAATAAATGGGGAATTACCTGTTGCAAACTTTGAGTTAAATCCCTGCAGTAGTTTGTACCTGTGTAAACAGTCTGCTAAAACAGCTGAGTACAGGTGTCCTAAATGAGGTGAAGCGTTGACATAGAAGATGGGAGTGGTTATGTAGTAACTCCTGTCATCTTTGCAGAGCCGGGTGCTAAAAGCGGCGCTCCTTGGATGCTTCCAGAGAGTAGGGACCGGTAATAAAGACGGGCTTTGCTGGAATCTGAGAACAGCTCCGGTAGCAAAATGATAGGGGAACTTCATAGTTGGACACAAGACGACGCCCACATGAAGATCAACAAAACCGATTTTGAAGCTAAGCGGTACAGCGAGCGTTAGCGTAAAACTGGTAAATTCAGATAACTTTTAGCTGTTGTCGTAACCTTGTGAAGTAAAGCTTCTTCCGGATAAAGCGCTTCACGTTGGGCATCGACTGTCAACCACCAATCAGATTGCGAGTTGTATTTTCGACGTTGCTACTTTTTTTTTTTTAATGTTACAACTAATTTTCTAACAAATATGAAAATTTAAAATACACAAAAGCAAAAATATTTGTAGTTAAAAAAATGAATTTTGGAGGAACGTGTTTTATTTTATTGTATTTTTTCAAATAGCTTTATTGAAAAAACAGACCAGGGAGCTGACATGCGCACAGCCACATGGTTTCAGTAAATAGAGCAAACTATTTGCCTAGAAAACAAATCCACTTATCGACGGCTTTGTTTTAATGTGAGCACGTAAAAATTAAACAATGTGTTTATTGACATGGCGATGTTTTATTAGAGCACAGATCATAAACATTTACGTAACCATAGCGCCAAGTGTATCATTTTGTATCACAGGTTTTTGTGAGTTTTTGAGAACTCTTCATCATCAGCGTACCCGCCCCCCCGAAAAAAACTCTATAAATGCACAGAAATGCCGGATGTAGCAAAAATGATACAAATCTCATATATGCAAAGTGATATTTAATTTCTTTTTTAAATGTTAGAAGGTTCAATAAACACTCCAGTTTAAAAAAAGAAAATAATTCTTGTTCTTGTTCTTTTTAGAGCAACAGCTATAACAAATACCACTATTTTAATCAAACAATGCATCCAACTGTCAGCAACAGGCAACATGACATGCAGATGTTTGTCAGCACCTGGAGTACAAGAAACTCAAAACAAGAGTCAATAGCAGAATAAGCTGGTTGGCAAGTTTTTCATGGGCACAACTCACATTCTCCACATGTGATATGTGTGGTAACATGAGAAACAACAGGGCTTCAAATCACACTATTATATGTGTTTTCTCAGAAAATGGTGTAAGCTGTGGAATGTTATGGACTCTGGAAGTCTAGAATAACTGTAGTTATGTAAATAAAGGTAATATGGTTTTTTTTATTTGTCTTCCTTTGGTTATATAAGTAACAGGGTTGCAGTGGTTTGAGTTACACACTCAATCTAGTTAGAAAAAATGTAAAAATACAAAATATGTCAAAGAGGACTGACCTTTCATCTACCCATGGTGCTAACACGTGACTTGATTGTGTTACTTCTTATTTGTCATGGCATCTCACTGTTTTCCCTCTTCCTTTTAACAGGCTAAATAGGGTTCAATAACAGGGCTGCAATTACTGTTCTTTAAAATATGTTGACGTTAAATAAATAAATATTAAATAAATTAGTTTAACAATTGTAAGAGACATGTCAACAAAATCAAAACAAAAATTTGGATTTATAACTTATTTTAATTGTTATATTTGACATGCAATTTGGTTATCAACAAGTCGGGACATGAGAAAATGCCATTTTGGACATTCTTGAGTTATTTTATATTTTAAATAATATTTTAGAACTACTTTTTCAACAACTAGCTTTATTTTTTGCATAAGTACAAGTGTAATTTACACGAAAGATGTATGTTTTAATATTTTGTGCATGGATTATTTTCACATTCATTGGACAGAAAATGTCCTGCAATTGTAGAGTGTCCCAGTACTACTTTGTTATTGTTATTTCACCTTCCTTTGTTATTTGTTATACAGCTTTCTTTGCTTCTGTAGAAAAATATTAATTATTACTAAATGTCACAAAAATGATTAAATATGTCATTCCACGTGAAAGCCGGGAGAGCAACTGTTTGCTATCTGGCTGGTTGTAGCCGTCTATGGTAGCAACTGCGTCTCCAGCCGTTTCCTTGACAGTAACCAGGAAGTTGCTTGGTGACGGCCAGCCAATCAGCTGCTCCTTCGCCCGCAGTTCGTAGCGAATGTGACGATTGGCTTTTAATGTGACGACGAAGGTAAAACATGTCACAAAATTTAATGTTAAAGCGGCGTTCAAAGCTGTGTTACACTTAACCAAACTACAGCGAAGTCAGAGCGGTACGTACTTTTTTGTTGTTCAGCATTTAAAGGTTTTATTGGGTAGTTTCGACTCGTCGCGGTACAGTCAGCCTGTCATGTGACTTTAAACACGGGGTTCCTGCCTTCTGATTCCTGGAAAGTTTCGTGTATAAAGTAGGTCGATTATTTTACACCCAGGGGCATAATTTATTTATTTATTTATTTATTTTGCGTTGTCCGTTGTTTCAGATGGCTATGAACCGGTTCGACTTCTACATCGGCCTCTCTCTGGCTGTGAGCTCCAGTGTTTTTATCGGTTCAAGTTTCATCTTGAAGAAGAAAGGCCTGCTGCGATTGGCCAGTAAAGGGTCTATGCGAGCAGGTGATGAAACAAAACTGGACATTATTATAGATTATGTCAATGTTTGAATAAGTATTTAGAACTTTTAATTATTGCTTAAGTAAACGGCAAGTAAAAACACTATGAAGTAGCCTGTTGTTAATGCAGTTGTCATGATGGAAATGAGCCAACTTTCATTATTAAAAGTAAGATGAAGGTAGATTAGTCAGCATGCAGCTGTGTTGTATATACTGTAATCTCATTACTGACTCTTATTCACTTAACTGTCAATCACATATTAGAAGGTGAAATAAGAGAATGTGACTTTTTTTTTGCTTGAAAAATAACCACACCATAAATGAGTCAGACCGCACAACTAAAAGCATAAGTACGAGAAAGCATGCAATATTTTATATGGAAAAAAAAAAATTAAAGAAACCTCTCTGTGACCTTTAGGGGGTTCTAACACCCGGGTATGAAGCCACAGCATTGGAGCATCAATTCTGCTACTCAGAATATCACAGCAGTATATAATCCTCTTTGACAAGAGTCTGCTAACAGACACACCCAGCTGTTATAGTAACTTATTTAGCCCTTATTTTAAATTAGGGTTTTTTTTCCCCCCAAAGAATGAACATTCACCTTTGCTGTTTTGGTGATTTTTAGGGATTTGTTAATTAATCAAGAATCTAACGCATAAAGCTGTCACTTGAGACAGGGAGAAGCATGAAACGCTTACATTTAAGAAGCAAAAGATAGTTATATTTGGCTTTTGTGTTTGAAGAACACATACACAGACATTTGTACCTGAATAATAAAAGTATGCTGCACTGGTTATCAGAGAGCCTGTGTAAATTCAAGCTACCTGAGTTCATTGTGTAAATCATGATTGATAAAGTTAAACTGGTTATTCATAACTGACCCTCCAATGACCCTTAAAGCTAGTGAGGGAAGTCTTCAACTGTTTTTTTGACATCTACTGCAGTTTTTCTTTGTGTACCTCACAGGTCAAGGGGGGCATGCTTACCTGAAAGAATGGCTGTGGTGGGCAGGACTAATTTCAAGTAAGTGAATTGTTTGTGGACTTAATTCTGCCCTTTAATGGGTGACAAGGTCAGGATTCTTCCCAGAAACACTGTCTTCTTTGTTTTCTTAAAACAAAACAAGGCTTTTGTGGGTTTGGTATTTTTTTTGCTGACGACATGGCAGTAAGCACTGCACCCACACCAAGTATTCCAAGTACACATTCCTTCAAAGAGCACATTTGCACATGTAGGCTTGGAAGAAAATGTTTAATCTAAGCTGCTTCACCAACTATGAATATATCTGCATACTAATGATGATGTTGTGTTGTAGTGGGAGCTGGAGAGGCTGCTAACTTTGCTGCATATGCATTTGCACCAGCCACACTTGTGACTCCTCTTGGAGCATTGAGTGTACTTGTCAGGTAAATGTTTTTAAGTTTTATATTGTGAATCACTATTATTATGGAAATGCATCTGGGACTGAAAATACTCTCCAATAAATACAGTATATTTACTATAGCTTGCTTAAAGCAGTTGTGTCCAGCTGTGTGTTTATCTGTGTTTGTTTTTCTTCTCTAGTGCCGTGCTGTCCTCGTACTTTCTGAATGAGAGGTTGAATGTGCATGGGAAGACTGGTTGTTTGCTTTGCATCTTGGGCTCCACCGTCATGGTTATCCATGCACCACAGGAAGAAGAGGTGGCTTCCCTTATTGCCATGTCTCAGAAGCTCTTAGATCCAGGTAGGCCCAGACCTGCTTTGTTGTGATCTGATTAACAACGCTGTGGAAGCAGAATCCCAGAAAGGACTTGGATGCTTCTTTTTTTTTCCTTCAGGTTACTAATTCATTCTTCAATGCTCCCTTTAGGTTTCATTGCGTTTGCTGTGTGCGTTGTGGGAAGCAGTCTGATTCTTATCTTTGCTGTGGCTCCTCGTTTCGGACAGAAGAATGTGCTGGTCTACATCCTGATCTGCTCTGTGATTGGCTCCCTCTCTGTATCTTGTGTCAAGGGCCTGGGCATTGGCATTAAGGAGCTGTTTGCCGGGACAGCAGTGCTGAAGGAACCCTTGTTCTGGGCCCTAATCATCTGCCTGGTAATCTGTGTCAGTCTTCAAATCAACTACCTGAACAAAGCCCTCGACATATTTAACACCTCATTAGTGACTCCTATTTACTATGTCTTCTTCACCACATCTGTCATGGCCTGCTCAGCCATCCTCTTCAAGGAATGGTTAAGAATGACTATTGATGGAATAGTGGGAACTATCAGTGGGTTCCTCACTATCATTTTGGGAATTTTTCTCCTCCATGCCTTTAAGGACATTACATTTACCTGGGATTCCCTTCCACTTTATCTGAGGAAAGGTCCTCAGGGCTTTCCATGGGGCCAGCAGCCATACATGGCTCTTCCCAGCCATGACTTAAAAGCAGATGAGTTGAATCTGCCCAGAGGAAGTAGCTTAAATGGGGGGTGGGATATGCACCAAAGAGCATCTTGAGGAGGACAAATATCCTCATTATCACATAAGATTAATTCTAAATCTTTAATGCATATCAGAGCATCTTACAAAAAGAACTCTTTGGATGAGCAAAGAAGCTTTAAAATGAGCATAATGCTACTAGTACACTGGATTTTTATTTGAAATTGACATTTTTTCAGAACATTATATAGGTGATGTACTTTATGAATGTGAAAAATTTACTGGTGTGTACATTTTTTTAAAAACATATTAAGTTTTAAAAAAAAAGCACCTTCACAAGCCATCTGTGACTGTAATGCAGTCACAGTTTTGCAGCTTTAACCATCATACATAAAGATGTGTGAGCTGATTTGGAGTCAGTGTTAAGGTTAAGTGTTAATTTGCTCTGAATTTAAATTAGAATAATTTTTCATGTCAGTTACTGTATTACCTCATTATCACATACAAACCAAAGAATGTTATTTACGTGTATAAATGAATTGCCAATGTGTGCCAAGCTGTAACATATCTGTGCTTGAACTGTATTTTGTGTGTTTGATAATGCCAATTAAAACACAATTACACCATCAGCTGACTGCATTCTGCCAAAAACAAATGGACAGTATTGTTTGGCATTTTGTTTATTGCATATGTACAGCCCAGAAACTTCAGCTGCTGATCATGCCTCGTCTGTCAAGACATCCTTAGTTCCTTTAATTACACCAGCATGTAGTTAAGTCCTTGTGCTGTCAAGAAAAACCCAAACCCCAGCAGGTCAGCTCAGTGTGTTTTTGCATGTTCTAACATTCAGACTCAGTGTTACAGCTTGAGTTTGAATTCTGTGACTTGACAACACCCACCACAGTTTGAGTTTGTTTGCAACACTCAGATGCCAGCAGAAGACAAAACTACAGGAGTCCATAGTTGGTGTTACTCTCAGGCACTTGTATGGAAAGGTAACATTTTATGTTCCTTTTCCCCCATTGGCTGGACAGTTCTTAAACGCACTGTACAGACAGCAGGGTCAGGGATGCGACTCCTCTCAGAGCAGTGCCCATGTGCCTGTTAGTGCTCCGAGAGACAGTTTTTAGTCAGACATGGACTCAGAGAACGACCCCTTGCTCCTTTGAGTCTGTTCCAGTCTGTTTAGGATGAACTGGCTGGTGTCAATGAATCGCTCCACGCAGTTAACAAAGCAAGTTTCCGTCCTCGAGTCCAGCTTCGGCCCGGGTTTATCCATGCACTTCTCCTGGAAACAGACACCGAGAAGAAGCGTAACAGTAATAGCGCAACAGAGTGACAACTTTACGTCACAGCGGGTTTTGCTAATATTGTAGCGAAAGCGCCACTCCACGACTCGGACACGTTCCTCATAAGCGCTAAAAGTGGAAGTCAAGAGTGTATTTTACCCGTAATTCAGCACAAAGCAAATTCTCAAGCGGTACTTCGTGACCTCACACAAGTCTGCTTTTTGTCCAGTGTGCCATTAACATTAAAATACTACATTTACTCACATGGGAAATTAAATGTAAGCGTTTGTCTCGCAAACATTTTACTCTTAGATGCCTGCTTATATGGTCAGAAATAGCTTTACTTGCTTAAGCAAAGCAGTGTGCTTGAATACAGGCGACACTCACCCGGTATTTTTAAAACGTTTCAATCCAGTTTTTTTGTAATTTTCTGGCTACAGCAAAAAAAAACAAAACAAAAAAAACCCCCGAATTTGTAACCTTTGTGCAACATAAATAATACTAGCTGTCAATTATAAACAGACTAATATTTAAGCAAATAGAGCTGTATTGGCAGCTTACGCTTATCTTACCCAGCAAACCTCCGTCATTTGATGCACCAGCTGCTGAAATCTTTGTTTTTGAGACTCTATTTCGATGAATTGCTGAAGCTGAGGGTCAGCTGTCGCTCCCTGGCCGTCCATACTTGCTTATAAATAGGTGGTATTAGTAATATTTGTCAATTCTTCAACGCCGAACGGCTTTATTGCTGACCTTCACGTGTGTATGAACGACGGGAAACGGGAAGTACTTCAGCCAATCACAGAGCACGTTCCCCCGTCATCATGCACACGCAATAGTCGTATCAATTTGACGGCATATTTAGACATCTGTTTTCTAATACGTGATTGAGGATAAAAGTATCTTCATTTTCACATTTATGTTTATTTATTATGTTTCAGACATTTCAAAGCCGGACATACTTGGCTTTTATTTGTGCTATACACACGGGCTTACAAAGACAGGTGTTTAGACAGGTAAAGATGTTTGCACATTCCACAAATATTAAACAAAATTCACTAAATACATACAATCGCAATCCGGTGGTGTTTCATAAAATATACACAATTTAAACGCTACTCTATAAAAACGTACTTTTAATTATGTGATGGAAAGGACAGTATAATCAGTAAGCAATGGTGGTGCCGTTAACTCTTTCAGTAATTGTGTTATCTTTCCAGGCACGTCTCAAGATGCTGCTCTGTGGGCTTCAGCGTGAACTGTTGTTTTGGGCTGTGAATTAGTCTGAGGCCTACTGGAGCTCATACAGCAAATCCTGAACAGTCAGCGCCAGCTCCTGAAAAGTGGGTCTGTCCTCTGCTTTCTGCAAGCAAAAACAGAGAGAAACTCTAAGATTTGATTCCGAAAATTTTTGTAATTCAACATCATCTGCTGAAGATTGGAATAAAATACATAATTCACTTACATCATGCCAGCAGCTTGACATAATGCTGTAGACCTTTTCATTGGCCAGCTGGGGGCGGTAGAGGCGATGCCCCCTCGACACCTGATCCACTATTTCCGTGTTGTTGAGGCGCTCATACGGAAGCCGTCCCAAAGTGTACACCTCCCACATTAAAACGCCTGATAGTTATAAGCAGTTAGCATTGAAAATGATTATTCGTTATTTTTTGCAGCCAAAATTGCATATAACTCTCAAAACTGACAAAAAATATAGAGGACCGAAAACTGCCAAAATAAAAAAATAAAGGCTATCAATAAAACAACATACAATTAAATGCATACAAATTTGGAAAAATGTAGGTATTAATGCATAAAATGTGACATAAATTTATTTTCCATTTAATTATTCAGTGAATGCAATTTTTAAACAATTTCTTTATTGGTGTATTTATTTATGCATGAGTTTCTCAATTTATTTACCACTATTTGTTTCCACACAGTTATTTTCTATGTGCAGCACAGTAAATATTCATTTACTTATTAAGTCTTTTATTCCTTTATTTTTTATTTCTGGAGTTTTTGTGTCCAGTCGCTTTGAAATACATCACTAAAATAACCAAAAGTAAAAGTGTACAGTATGCATTACTTACCATATGCCCAGATGTCTGACTTACTGCTGAATTTGCAGTAAAGAAGGACCTCCGGTGGCGACCAGCGAACAGGGAATTTTGCACCTGCCGAGCTTGTGTATTCATCATCTAAAACATACCTGATGGGCGATATGAAGGAGGAGGAATTATAATATTGTACTGTATGACTTACCAGTGTGCCATGTTCTGTTTCGAAGCATTTTACCTTGATAGGCCAAAGTCAGTCACTTTGACGGTGCCGTTTCCATCTACTAAACAGTTCCTGGCAGCCTGATGATAAAACAAACAGTACTGTTGGTTCAAGCGTAATCATTAAACATTCAGCAGTGGAATGCAGTGGGATTTTTCTTTTTCAGCTTTCACACAGTAAATAATTGTCTCTCACCAGGTCTCTGTGGATGTACTGGTGTGACTCAAGGTAGGCCATGCCCTCAGACACATCTTTGCACATCTCTAGGAGCTGGATGGTTGTTGGGTGCTGCTTCAGGCCCTCCTTGAGGTATGTGAGCAGGCAGCCATTTGCAAGGTACTCAGTCACTATATAAATAGGCCTTTGTTTGGTGCACACACCATAGAGCTGGACCAGGTTTTCATGGCGAAGCTTCCTTGTTTGAGCAAAAATGAGAAGGAAGTTAAGTATTATGAGTTGGTTTTCCTCAAAGACGTTATAAGAACTACCCTCCGAGTATGAGAGATCAGCTTTATCAGGAGTGTTGGTTGTGCTTACATCATGATTTTGGCTTCGTCTATGAAATCATCTTCGGACATGGAGCCCTCTTTAATCATTTTAATGGCCACATCATGCTGTCCCTGCCACTTCCCATACTTCACTACTCCAAACTGGCCAGAGCCCAACTCCTTGATGAAGGTGAGGTGGTGTGGGTCAATCTCCCACACACCTGCATCAAACAAAAGAGAATAAAGGAGTCCTTTAGGATGCAGCGACCTCATTAAAAGAACCGTTTGGCAGTTTGAAAAGATCTTCTCAGCACTGCTGCTAAGAGGTAAATGAGATACCATTCTTGGTTAGCATAAAGACTGGAAAAGATTTTTCTTTTTTGAAGCTAAAAAGTAGGGGATTTTAGCTTGAGACACTACACAGACAGGAAAATATTATAAATCTTCTGCTCTAACTCCAGAGACAAAAGTGAAGTACGTCCTCAAATATACTAATACCCCAAAACACTGTTAAAACACTGTTAAGACTGTTTCTGCAGTTTAAGAGCTGTCATAAACTTACCATAACCAAGCCCTGCTGTGGATGGGGGCCGTGTCCGGTTAGAAACGATGTGTTTCAGCCTGCTAACCATACCTAGTGAGGGCGATAACCAAACCACATTATCTATTGAGGTCATTTTTGATGGGTAAGACGACAGAAATATGGATTGTATGATTTAACTAATTCATTTAACTTGGAGATGTGCTTGAATGGACTACTTTAAAAGAAGACGGTAAAAAAGAAACAAACAAAAAACATGTTTCTTAAACCTTTGGCATTAAAAAAACCCCTATAAATTTAAGTTGAATAAAATGGAAATTAATAAGGAGAAAAGAATAATTGAACCCATAATTCCCCCTTCCCCCCACACACTTACTTCCTTATGACTCATTTCTGTTTTCCTGTTACCATAATCAAATTTGAAAATTGTTGTATTGTGTAACCAATACCACAGCATTAAAGCCCGGAATATGTGTTATTAAATATCCATATATCCCAGGCTGTTATATTGACCTGCTGAATTGTGCTGGTGATAGTTGATGAGCTCTGCGATGGTGTTAAAATTATGCTTCTCTGCCAAGTAATACTGGCCCTGCGAGGTGGTGCAGATGTTATAATGTCGGCAGCTTCCAGCAGCTTCCCTGCAGCGAGAAGAGTAAAAGTAGCATGAGCAGATTTGCTCCACAGGTTTTTAATGGAACCACACAACAGGAATCATTTATCATATATGCATAATCAGGTAAAATATCTTCAGTGTTCGGAACAGTGTAGCTCAGTCTTGGAATAAAAAAAAAAAAGTTCTGCAGATGCATCAGTCCTGGTTTTGCATACATAATTTACATCTCTCTCCCTCTGTGGGCCACTGTTTCCGCTTTCATTACAAACAGTTCTTCTTTTCACATGTTCACACATGACTGGAGCCAGTGGATATTCTATATAAATGTAGCAGTGTTTAACACCACTGAGCTTACTCACCCACCACCCTTAGTAAGCAGAGACACAGTGTATTTCCCGGCCTTGCTTGAGTCCCGTACCAAGAAGCCTCCATCTTTGTTCTGATGATGGGAAACAGCATATTTAATGAGTTTTAACTTAAACATAGTCCAGAAACATATTTACACACACACACATACATATATATATATATATATATATATATATATTGTACACTGATAATTTCAGTTACGCAGTTACCTCATTCTTCAACAGCTTTTCTGCTTGGCTACGGTTCGTATTCTTGCAATACCAGCTGTAGAAATAAATAATTGAATGTTTCGGTATTAATTCAACTCCAAGTACACTCATATATGACATAATTACATCTATTTAGAGGCAGGAAAACAACACTAATACTCACTCGAATCTTTCTAACCCCTTTTCTGCTTCCACAACATAATTACTGGGTATATACCCTTCTTTCCTGAAAAAGAAAAGATCATAGATAACGTTAACAGATGAGCACACTAAAAAACATGCATTTTTGCTTAACCCTAAAATATTTGTCAACTTCATCAGCATCCTGTGTTGACTCTCATAAATCATTCATATGAATCAAATACTGGATAAATTCATTTCTATGCAAATGTTCTCATTTTTCTGAACTAAGAGTCACGTAGCCCTGGAAGTTAAAATCTCCGTGGCCATATTTAGAACTTTCTTCCGCTCATCGTGGACTTGTATAACTTATTTTTAATCTGCGTGCTTCAATATCATCCATAATCATGCAGACAGATCACTAAATATCTGTCTTCATGATAATGGAGCTTGCAGTTGATTTACTTTAGATAACATTGAAAGAATCCAGTGTAAACAGATCGCTCTTGCTTTGTGCAGCCTTCCTTCTTTGTCACACTCTTTTGAGTCAGGTTATGACATTTGTGCAATTTCAAGTCACCTCACCCGTATTTGTCTCGGGCTCGCCACCAGTTTGCGTCAGACCTCTCCAGGATGGTGTACTCCTCATCCTTCTTTAGCTCCAGGTCTTGCGGAGTCATGGGTGTGTAATTGTACTCAGCTACAACAGTCATGCTTGCAGAGCTAGCAGGTGGGTCAGGAGGCTGTGGACGCAAAGAACGAGTAAGCTTTTCCTGAAAAAAAAAAAAAGATTGGTCATTTAATGTAGAGCAAAATAGTGTATGCTTGGTGATCTCAAAGTACTGGGTACCTCTGTAGGGGTCGGAGGAAGTGGTTTCCTGGTTCCCCTTCGCCAAGATGGTTGAGATGTAAAACCTATAAAGGCATAATTTGATATATGTGTGTTGATAAATTTAAAGGTCTAGTTCCTGATCATTTCAGACTTTAAAACTACGGGGTGTCTAATTCTCACCATTCTTACTGTCGAGCACTTTGCAACCCATGGCTTGTTTAACTTCCTGGTGGCAGCAGAGCCACACCCCATCAACCCAGAAACATGGATGGTACTTCTGCGTCAGGTCTTTGTTGGAGCGCACCACTGTACACATATTTCAACACATAAATACTTATGATGCATAAGATATGGTCATGTTGAAAGATGGTATGAGAGACTATAACAAGACTGTGCATGTACACTTACATTCTTTGAGCTTCTTTATCCACTGAACGCGAACGTCTTCAGTCTTAGAAAATATGTACAGCGGGCCTTCATCATAAATGATCTGTGGAAATATCCACATCACATCAAGACAGCGATTATTTTTGTTTTGTTTTGTTTGTATTTTTCATTCTGAAGTTGATAAAAGAAAGTATGCTGTTGCAGAATAGATTGCTGCAAGTGTGGCAAAACCCTGTTCAAATGCATTAATGGAAATTCAACACATAGACCCTACAAACTTTTACTTTGGGTTTTCTCTAATTAAGGCACGTTTATCCTGAATTTTTACTATTTATGGCAACATTGGCACTTAAAGTCCCTAGTTCATCTGAGTGTGAAGGGTAGTTTCACTTCTTAACTACGAACTTTCACAGTGTTAACTGTTGTAGGAATGGACAGCTGTTGGACAGCCTCAGGGAGGCTGAGAAGAGGCAGCATTGAAAGAAAGCTGAGCATAAATTTCAAAGACAAGTTCCACAGGAGAGAAGCATTTGAATGAGTCCTGTTTAGAACCTTAGTAATGAGTATTGGATAGAAAAAGACCTACCTGGAATGGGTACATGCGCTCTGGGGGGGCAGTGGCCTCTGGCTGGACTATCTCAACGCACTTGATCTTCTCTAGGTCAACTGACCCTTTCAAACCTTTTCGCTTCTGCTTAGCAGAAGAGGAAACAGGTAAGTCCAAGAAAAAGAGCTAAATGTGTATTTTGCGGTTCAAGGTTGCCAGCCCACATTAATATGAAACAAACCTTTCTGTAGATCTATATACATACCCCTTTGTCAAGATCATAGTCATAGTAGGCTATTTTTTCCTGGGTGAGAACAAACAATCTCTCTTTGTAGTTTAAGGGCGAGGTCTTCTTCTTCTGCTGAGATCTTTTAACGAAGATTTCTTCCAGTATAGAGTCTGACATGATTCAATCGATTCATCCACACTGGAACGAGTCAAGAATACATGTATGAAGCACGAGAGCAGCATAACACCTTATTTGTGAGAGAACATCACCAACCAGTATGTTCACACCTCGACTGTGCTGCGAGCTGTGAATGGCTTACCCAGTCACAGCTAACTGTGCTCGGCGTTACCACCAAGCTTTGGCTTTTGCTGCACTTTGCACTTATTCAGTGTTTTTAAGTCCTTTGAAAAGCATTTTAACAGAATTGAATGCCTAAGCAATGTTCACAGAGCTGGAGCGTTGCCACCATGACAGGTGAGCGTGGAGATGTGAAACGAGATGAGCAGCCGTGCAGCGTGAGCGCATATCAGTGTGTGATTAGCTGTAGTTTGCATAAGCCCTGCTTTTCATCCCGGCAACATCATCGGTTTCCAACATTTGCCTCTGTGGCACAGCTGTTTTTCTCAGCTGTTACATCCTGGTCATCTTCTCAGCTACTTTAACTGAATATGGTATTTAATTTGTCTTTGCCTTTACCATGAATCTAATCTACCTGATTCGAAGACTATTTTATGATCCAAAAACCTGGTCATGAATACATTAGCATAGTTATTTCATTTTACATCACTGTGCAGTGTAGATATGATTAGTTGGTTTTTTTGGTGTTTACAGAAGCAGTATCTATATAAAATTTGTTTGCTGGCAATATCATGTACTCTTACTATCAGACTTCCTTTCCCTCTGGCACAAATACATTTGACCACGAACACAAGATAAGTAGGCAAATGAAAAAGGCCCTCTTTTTGCTTTATGGCAGTGTGCTGTGTTTTGTTTGCAGCACCTCCTAACAACCCACATTGAAATGAAACTTGCGCCTCAAAAACAAGACCTATAAGCTCTAAACGAGAGAGGAGGGGAGTATACAGTAACGCACTTATATCAGAAATTAGTAATGCAGCAACATTAACATCCTGATATTTTGGAAGAAAAAAGTCTGTCGAAAGTCGAATGATATCGATGTTGAAATAATTTAACCAAACTGGATGTCTGTAGATAGACCAGCCACAGGTCAGCGAGTAGACTGGCCTGTCATTAGGAAGCAAAGTCAGTTTTGGTTGTGACCAATGCAGAACTAAAACTGGAATCTCATCAAGCGACCAAAAAAAACGCTGAATTCCCAACAACACGTTCTAAAAAGGCAACAAAAGCGTGCTAATGCAGGGAAGTCACAGGGTCAAACATACTGTTCAAATGGGAGCCATCGAATTCTCAAACTCACCCGTGTCACACAGCTGAATGCTCACGGTGCGTCAGTTTCTGTCAGATGTGTGCACTTCAGCTCAGCCTATTTTCAGCTTAGAGAGAGAGAGAGAGAGAACTTCCTTCATCTGAACTGTAACTGCAGCACTACCAGAAGCTTCTATTGCTCCCTCCTGTCTGACATTTCTTCACACTCGAGCGGCAGTACCCATTGGTTTTGTTTGTGCCATCGTGAGCAGACAGAGGTGTTCCCTATTCTGTGAAACATTGTTTACTCATTCCTCATTTGACACGACCTGTGTTTTCTCACATCACTAACTTGGGGGAAGGTCAATAAACTCTGATAATGGATACTCAAAACACTGATTTTTGCCTCTAAATAAGTGATGCTTTTAGACTGAAACCGTGCAGCTACCGATCAATCGTGGCCACTGACAGATTATTATTTTTTCTGCCTTTTCTGATGGGAGTTGACTCATGGTGGCTGACACAGACGAAGCCATAGGGAAGTTGCATCAGTATTGCGCTGTAATATGAAGAGAGAAGAAGCTCTTCTTCTTCTAGCTCTTCTTACCTGTTACTACCTCCCTCAAATGTTGCTCTGTATGATTTGGGCATTTGAAAGGCGTGTTACATACTGATAGCTGCAAGCTTTTAAGCAAATTCACTGAAATCAAATCACACATGTAAAGACTTTCAGCACAAAAGGATATGATGTGCATTTGCATTTCAGTCTGTTTGTGAGCTGAACTCTGTACTCTTAAATAGGCCACTGTGTCACTACACTCTGTGTGTGAAAGGCAACTGAAAAACAAATTTAAATTGTAAAATGTACAAATTTAACTGCACAATGTCTGCTGTGAATGACAGCAGACACAACCTTATCATGAAAGAATAATGTTAACAGGAACTTTTAAAGACGCTGTATTTCCTGATGTTTCCTGGTAGATAAGTGGTATGTGCAATAAAAATGTGTACATGTGTGTGTCTGTGCGTGTGTTTGTGTCCGTGTGTGAGGGTGTTTGTGTCCGTGTGTGTGGGTGTGTGCATACATAACAGAGAAACAGAGAGAAAAAAAGAGTAGTGTCACAAGAGGTATTCTAACCACAAAGAATATTCAAACATATTGAGATACTGCATACATTTAAACACTGTGGTAACCTGTGAGGGCTATTTCTCAGGATATGAGAATTTCCCATGATGCACACACATATTTATGTCACGTATGAACGTTTAATGCAAGATATCCATCAGGCATAAAGTAAAGTGTTGGTAACCATGTGAAGCAACTATCTGATCAGCAATTCGCCATATATTTAACCACTTTTGTGGTACAAAAAACACTTTGATGAAAGGTGTACAAACATGCAGCAAGTTCTCAGCACTTTCTCAGATCAACAGTGCATTCATGCCCAGAAAACATTCAAAAGCCTATATATGTGTCCTTGAGGTTTAGCTGAAAATGTCACTTGTAGTTTCACAGTTTCAGCAAAGATTTGCATACAAATTAAATTATGGTGGGTTTCAGTTGAGTATTTGCACCAGTCTATGCTACTCTTGCCCTCAGTCTTTCAGATTAAGTGTACGCAAAGTCTACTTCTCTCATTTTCAGTCTGTGAACAAAGTGACTAAAAATACTTCTTTTAGAAAGCACTGGTACTTACCCATGCACCCAAAAATGACACTCATCAGACAGACAACTGCAGATGCTGAGGCCTCAAGGGTGGCAAGAACATTCGCCTCAGTAGCTGACTTTCCATAAAATGTGCGTTGGTTTGTGATGCAACAAGCTTAAAACACACCCACCGAGAAGAATCAGCAGTGCTTACTTCTCTTTTTCTTGCTGCTAATTTTCATATCAACCCTGTGAATAGTTTTGGTGATAAGTGGAAGCGGGCTAAACGTTAACACAGGGACTTATTGGGATATTACATATAGTTATCCTGTTACTGAGGGGATTTCTTGTTTTCATTCTTGTCGGCATTCTTGTTTAAATGCCGATTAGTTTGTTAAAAAGACCATACTTCAAAATTATAACTTCTGCAGGCACTGTAAAGTCTGCCCCTTGTGTTTTCCAGTGACTAGTTGTATATCTTGGGGTATTAATATATTTACTGGGCTGCGGATTCCTGTCAGTTTAAGTCCTTCAATTTTTGACTGCGACTGTCCCTAAGATTAGAGCTCTTTATCTTTTTGGTTTTTGTGCTCTTTGCATATCCAGCCGCTAGGGGGCAGACCACCGGCCGACTCTGGTTTATTCGTGGGTCTACTTTAAGAACTGCTTCCGGCCTCCTTCTTCCTCTTTCCTACTGCATCGGGTCGCAGCCATGGTATGCAACAATTACAGCTTAAAGATATCCAACTCAATCCTGCCGATTAAAGTATAATATCTGCATGTAATAACCCTAATTATGTCGATAATGTTTCGACACACGCAACGATGGTGGCATTGGCCATATTTAGTTTGTTCGATGCTATTAGATTGATGAATGTTAGTTTGGTG
>VUQK01003452.1:1757-25437 GCA_015106715.1 Bujurquina vittata | reverse complement strand
GGTGTCCTTTTGTCAACCCGCAAGCGTAAAACGTTGGTTGCTTTTTTTTTTTTTTTTTGTGAGGTGTCCAGTATTACAGAAATTTAAATAATCCTTCATACAAAGCAAAATGTCTGAAAATCCTTTACCAGTGACCTTTGTATCACAATGTGTGGGTTACACACAGTAACACAGCCAAGAAGTTATAAATGCAGTGCCTCTAGTCGTGAGCTTTATGCTAACTTGCCTGCTCGAGCTCACGCACAAGTACAAAGGCCGAGTTCTTCCTGCAGTTGACCTACTGGTTTTCATCCTCGACCCTTTGCTACACATCATCTCTCCTTTCACACTCCCCTCTCCTGCCCCTCATCAGCTCTTGCTATCAAATAGATATTTTTTTTATTAAAAATGAAAAGACCTATTTTTCATTTTCCGTCTGTTAGCATGCTAATTGGCATAATATTTAACATCTATATTATCCAATGACACTTTTTGATCTGTTGTACTTTGCTTTATAGGTTTGCTTGGACAGGAGCCCTTTTCCCCACACACAAATGCAGTAAACACCCTCCAGATGCCTGTTCAAGCTCGTTTTCAGTGTCAGCGGGCTATCAGTGCAGCGATGCTCTTTTAGAGATTCCTCCTTCTGATCCAAGAGGTTACTGCTTCCCACTATGAGCTGAATGCCTCAAGAGACACAAGAGACGTCTCCAGCAGTGTCCAATCACATCATGCAAATGCAGCCCCTGGGTGCACTCAGAAAAGTGATGACATCAGTGGGTATCAAGAAGACTGAGATTGTTTTAAGCCGCTGGAATTCCAGGCTGGCATCCCAACTACCATTTATGACATGAAGGATTTGGCTTTCGCCTTGCAGTAGACCAGTGAGAGTTTGTATTACTGCACTTCTTTTTCAGACCTTCACCCTACAGGTCTCCGCAGTGGTACAATATATCTCACCTCGTAGCAGCGGGCTTTAGTTTTATTGTGATTCCTTCTGACATAGTTTGCAACTCAAATAAAAAGGATTCCAGCCATGTCTCCATCTGCCATGCGATTAGTCATACAAACACTTTGGCTATCTGCACACTGCAGCTATTCAGATAGCTTGTTTCAAACATGTGACACTGCTTTAATGGCATCTTTCATGTAAAGGTCACCGTAGGGTCACCGTAATTATTTAGATTTTTTTCCCTCAAAATGCAATGGGCTTCATGCAGTACTGGTTGGTTACTCAAAAAATAAAACTCATAGTTTCTTGTTATTTAATACTAGCTGATTATTCATCGTTATATTCTTATCTTAATAATAATAATAAAAACAGCAAAAAAAGGCTGACGAGATTTCTTTAACACTTGGTCGTGCATGTTCCACCCAGCCACCCAGAACCAGGACATTCAGTCCCATTAGATCTGAGTGCAGAAGAAAAGAGTACGCAATTATAAGTTTGAAACTGACTTACAACTGAGCTGAGGTTGGCTATAGACAGAGGTGCAAGCAGATGGGAGCTGTGAGTGAAGCGGGCTGAATTAGCTGACCGTAAGCTCCCTGAGAGAGAGAGCATGGCAGGTTGTGGTTGGCTGAGCTTGGAGCAGTCGAATGGTATAGAGGTGGGCTGGAGGCTTTGCAGGCTGGCTGGTGAGCGCTGGTCCTGGAACACAGAAATGACCAAGATTACAACTGAATACATGAAATTTCACTGTAGGCAGGAGACATGGGGTCAAATTTACACAGAACAGAGACACAGCCAGTTTCATCATTTGACCAACGCTATATATTAAGACCAGCACAAATCAACAGGGAAAAAACTAACACACCTGATGAGGGCTAAAGTAATCTATGACTAAAAATAATAGAGTGCTAGAACAGGTTTTGCAGATGTCTTGGTCCCTGAAAATAACGTTGCAATTGAGATCAATGGGAGGCAGCTGAAGAAGAATCAATATGTTATTTGATATAAGGTCAAGGGCAGCATGGGGGTGCGGTGGTTAGCACAGCAAGAGGGTCCTGGGTTCAAAGCCACCTTTCTGTGTGGAGTTTGCAGCTGTGATAGGCTCCAGCCCCCACGCGACCCTGAAAAGGATAAACTGAAGAAGATGGATATGAGGCCGAGCAATGTCCATTAGACATTGACAGGCATTGTGTGAGCTCTTGGAAGTTTGGGCAGCCATTCTCTAGAAGATTCTGAGCACAGGATTTATCCAGAGGAGGGCAAATGCACAACAAACAGGTCATATAAACCTGCAAAAATGTGGCGGCAATTAACCTGTAGGCTGTGCAGAAGAAGAGCAACGTGCGTGCTAATGAAGCGGCTGCTTTCATTCCCCGAGTGTAAACGTGGGCATCGCTCCTGTTTTTGTTCGCATGCCCTGTGAGGCGGCATTTCTGAGAAACCGCTTTCACTGACATGTAGGGCATATGAACATTTCTTAATGCAGACATTTATGTCGTAAGCATTAAAACGCAGATGTCGCTAGGTGATTTCATGAGCATTTTAAATTTGTTCATCCAGCCCTGGTTCCCATGTTGGAAACGCTTAAAAAAAAAAATGAACATTAGACTAATGGAAGTAGGCCATCATTAAAAAAAATCGTTTTGTCTGTATATAACGCTATTACAAGTCTGATTGTGTGTTTAAGTGAGTTTGTTCAGTGTTTGCTGGTGAACACAAATTACTTTGCCACCTTTAAAAGTCTTTTGTGAACCGGCAGCGTGGGGCAGGCATGGTAAAAACAGCAAAACACACACTGAGACGCAAACACACGCTAAGATCAGAGGAAAGAATCTGGGTTACAGAATACGGAGTGTTCGGGTGCGGTTGTGTCCCCTTTTAAAGCAGTTCTTAACAACTAAGTTCAGCGCTGTTTCAATTATTCAGTGTCTGTACTGATTCCTGTCTATTTTTCAACTCTATCTGGTGTATTCGCTCCTTTCCTCCTCTTTTGCTCTCCATTTTTTTTTTCCAACTTATCAGAACATCACGTCCTCTCTGTCTCTCAGCCGCATCCTTCTCTCTCTCTCTCTCCTACTCTGTCATGTTCTGATTGACAAGTGGGATGGCGTTTGCCTCCCCTTTTCCTGACCTTCAACTCTCAGGAACGCACACAAATATACACAGTGAGTGCACAGCAAGACTGCTAATGGCTTCTACCTTTGCAGACTCTGTCAATAGGGAATTATAGTCCTTATACACCAAAATAGAGACCCGCAGAGAAAAAGCATTCAATATTCATATCACTGAAGCAGAGAGAAACGGTCCTGACTCAGACAGGAAGACGGGTAGAAACAATTAGATTGCTGCCATCAAACGCTAAATATCTTTATCATCACTTTTAAAACCTCTCTCTATACTTATTGCTTCTTTTGATAGTTATGGCATGCAGCATCATTGACAGTGGAACAACATAATCATCAGAATTTTGCAAAAAAAAAAGCTGAATTTATCTTTCTTAAGATTTATGGCTGGGATGAACACCCACCACTGAGATTATTGATATCCTAAGAGATTATTTAATGCTCCATAAAAGAACTCTGAGGCTGCAGTGGGGACAGACTCATCAAAATCTGAAAGTTGCGGAAAGAAAAATCTGTTAATCTCTGCTAATAGCAGCATGAATCCACAGAATGTATTTGGGAGAAATGTGCGACGCAATCGTATAATCATTGAGCAAAATCTTTTCAATATCTCGTGAAACCCATGGCACTGAGGCCTGCCCGGTGCTTAACAAAGTACTCAGTGAGTCCAAATTAGATTACAAACAACAGATAATTCATACAAATGTAGATGTTGGTGGATGTGAAGTGTCTGAACGCTGCTGAAGGAGGCGGACTTGTCTTCAGGGCCTTTCTCAAAGTAAGGATCCTCACAGAATTCATAAAAGAAAAAGGGCTGTGTATCCCTGGATTGCAGTCGCACTCGTCAGAGTATCATCTAAATCCTTTCTTCTCTCCCACTTCTTTCATCCTACCCTCCTCTCCTTCTTCTTCTCTGCTGCCCTCCTTTCCTCTGTCCTCTTTCATTTTGAAGTGTGTTTTGTTATGATGCACAAAAGGTGCGTACTGACGTGCCAAAATATTCTTGCAGGGGCAAAACTACAACATTTGCCAGTAATGAGGATTTTAGCTAAAACCCCAATAATAAAACGGACTTTTTTTTACTCTCTTTTTCTCACTAAGTCTTTTATGAATGCCTGTTTTTGATTCGACCCCCCCGCTTTCTGTCCACATTTCCTGCACTCTCTTGCTGTACTCTCTCTGCTCTCGTACTCTTTAATGGCAATATCAGTCACACTGGACTAAAAATAGGACGGCAACCTCGGTGCGAACAGGAAAAGACGGTGGTTGCTGAGTGACTGCATTGAATTTATCTGTTGTCAGGGACAACCAGAGGTTGAGGGTGCTGCACTGTCAACATCTGGTGACCAATTTCAAGCACAATCTGGTCATCTGGTGGGAGGCAACCAGTTTCGAAATGATCGGGTAATCAGTCACTGATGTCAATTCCTTACAATGCGTGGAGGCGTCCACCAAAGTCCAGCACCGCCAGGTTCTGCGAGCATCAGAAAGAGGGAGGACGAGGATTAGTGAATGTCAGAGCAACAATCCACGGAGGAAAGCTCAAGCATCCATGGATACATCAGGAAGACGGTCTCCCGAGATGAGCTGCTCCAAGAGCGCCTCAGGCAGATTAAGACAGATGGTGATGAGGAACAGGAGGAAGAGTTGTTCATCAGATAAAATTTTACTTTTGATTATAAAACAAGTTCCCTTCCCCTCCGTAATCAGTCCGCTTGTGATCTATTTAGTAATGAGACATAACACACTTTCCACCTTTGTATAACCTGAGTTACAGCAGGAACTTTGTTGTCTTCCTTAATCTAAATGAGAGTTTTCTGTCAGGCCCATCTGATTATTAGCTGCATGTAATTCAGGCTCACGCCACAGTGGAAGTAAGTCAATATTACCATGTTCGACTAAGTAAAACTGTCTTAACTATTGTTATTTAAGTGACTAGTGAGCTCTTTTGAACACGAAGCCGATACATCGTAGCCAGTATCATGGAATGGAGCTGAAAGGGGCTTCTGTAATATTTTGAAAGCTTACTTTATATGCACACGTTTTTTTTTTATGTTAAGTTGATGGGATTTGGGGGACATTCTTTGGAGAATAGAGGCTGAGTTTTCACTGGAATGAAAGGAATTCATTTTGAGTCTGGTTCCTAGTTCTCACACTTCTCGTGTAGTCATGCTACACATGGCAAATGGAATAGAAGAAGAAGAAAATTTGGTATATTCAGACTCAGCGGCCACATCAACCAAGTTCCAGACCGGGGCTGATCCTCCAGGTGCAGCAATAGGACAAATGGTCAAAACAGTTTTTTTTACGGTCAAGACGCACAAGAGTGCACGGTTCCGAGCACTACAGCCTAAACCGCTCTCAGTCCTTCTTGACTGAGAGAGACGGGAGAACACACAGAGAAAAAAGACAGACGAAGCTGTAATGGAAACGCTGGCAAGTAAAATAAAACCGTGAGCGCTGCCATGATACAAATTTAAATCTATTCTTTCAGAGCAAGAATCCTTGAAGACTCGAGGGGAGTGTAGAGAAAGGAAAGGAGAAAATAAAAAGTGTAAAATATCCCTCCGTCAGACCACGCTGAAACAAAATCCGCTCTGTCACAGCGAGAGCGTTTTTTTCAAAAAGCCATTCCTACATTTAAATCAGCAACTTCAAAAAACAAACACTACACCACAGCCAAAGGGCAAATACAAGAGAATTAAACAGAACTATGAAAGAGTAAAGCATTAAAACGTCATATTAAATAGTAATGAGAAAATCCTTTACTTAGATAGTGCTTATCAAAACAGCTCTTCTGTCATCTTAAAATAGTACATACTTGTTGGCAGAAAAACACCATGAAACAATTTAATAATAAGTAATCGTGCGTTTAAGATGGGCCTTTGATGACAAGCAGTTCATATTCAACATACTGCCGAAGATCTTTTCGTTATGCCCAGCAGTATTAACAAACATTGTCATCAGTGTATTAATTGAGCTGGGGCACATAGGGTCCCACATGTCATTAGGATTAGCTTGCAGTTCAATTATACATACTGCATATATGCTATTTTTTTCCCACTTCTACTCATTATTGCCAGTGTGATCAGTTTTTAAATGTATATGTTCAGACGGCTCACTAGATGGAAATTAAACAAAACTTTAAACGCAGCCAATAGTGCTGCCATCACTGAACGCATTTTAAATATGGAACAAAGGTTTCATTTAACCTGTTTCTGCAAGTTTGGGGCCTATTTTTTTCCCCTGATATTAAACTTCAATTTAATCCTTTCTAGTTCTGTGGTAGGATTCAGTTCAGTTCACTTTTATTTATATAGCGCCAAATCACAACAGTCATCCTATATATATCCCTTATATTGTAAAGTAAAAGCTATCCAATAATTAGGCTGAGGATAAAAGGCTGTACGTGTTCAAATACAACCATAGCAACCAAAAGCACCACTTCTTTATTTTTAGCTTTCTTTTCTTTACTCATTGTCTTGGGTCGCTCTCAGGAGCTCAGTGAATTCAAGCGTGGTACCGTGATAGGATGCCACGTGTGCAACAAGTCCACAGTCAACTGTTAGCGCTATTATAACAAAGTGGAAACAATTGGGAATGACAGCAAATCAGCCACAAAGTGGTCGGCCACATAAAAGGACAGAGTGGGGTCAACAGATGCTGAGGCAAATAGTGCACAGAGGTCACCAATCACTACAGACCTCCAAACTTCATGTGGCCTTCAGATTAGATCAAGAAGCATGCGTATGGAGCAGGGATGGACAACTCCAGGCCTCGAGGGCCGGCGTCCCGCAGGTTTTAGATGTGTACCTTATCCAACACACTCTCGAGGCCTGGAGTTGTCCCTCCCTGATATAGAACTTCATGGAATGGGTCTCTATTGCTGAGCAGCTGCATCCAAGTCTTATGTCATAATGCAAAGCATCACATGCAGTGGTGTAAAGCGCGTCACCGCTGGGCTCTAGAGCAGTGGAGACGTGTGCTCTGGAGTGAAGGTTGCCGTCAGGTAATCTCACGAATGAGCCTGGGCTTGGTATTTGCCACTGAACAGTACTCATCTGACTGCACTGTGTCATGTGTAAAGTTTGGTGGAGGGGGGGTTATGGTGTGGGGCTGTTTTTAAAGAGTTGGGCTCAGTTCCTTAGATCCAGGGAAAAGATAACCAAGCATACCAAGAGATTTGGGACAATTTCATGCTCCCAACTTTGTTGGAACAGTTTGGGGATGGCCCCTTCCTGTTCCAACATGACTGCACACCAGCACACAAAGCAGCTCCATAAAGACATGGATGAGCCCTGACCTCAACCTGATAGAACACCTTTGGGATCAATTAGAGCAAAGACTGCAGGCCAGGACTTCTCTCCAACATCCACAAATGCACTTCTAAAAGAAGGGTTACAAATTCACATAAACACACTATTTATAGTTTAACTAAATTGCATGCCATACTTTACAGTTTTCTTTTTTTATTCAAGTTTTCATTCTATATTTGAGCAGGAGCTGCGTCTATGGAGTCCTAAATTAGTGCGAGACATTGTCTGACAACATGTAACTAGTTGCATATATTGCAAAACCAAAAATAACCAATCTTGTTATAATTACAGTGCCAGATATATGCAGTTCATTTAATCAGGAAGCACTCTGCAAATAGAAAGGAGAGACAGAATGGTTCGAGAATCCACCTGAATATATTTGGACTTTTCATGGTCAAATAAATTGAGGAATGTGTCTTTGATATCAGATACAGGGCAGGCAGATTTAAAATAGCTTCCAGCAATTCTACTTCAAACACTTGAATAGTGCAAACAACAGAGAGGAGATGGAGGGGAGCCTTAGATATGCACAGCCACATGTGATGTTGCCTGTGAAAGAATGCGATTGCCTGTGTGTGTCGCCAGTATGACTGTGAGAGGAAGATTCTGATTCAGCCTGCATAATTCAGCTGGACGATAACACTGTGGAGTTGCATAAGATGTGCTGTTGATGTGATGTGTGTGTTAACATGGTAAAAATGTACATTTTGATGAGGCTGATGCCGCTGCCGAACAATTTAATCTTTTCTCTACCTTTTTGCTCATCTATCAACGGTCCACTTGTGATTGTTCTTAAACCTTTCATTCATTGACTCCAGAACAGGTGATTTTCACCCATGTGAAAGTGAGAGTGATAGTGTTACAAAACTCACGTTAGTGTTCTCGGGTTAACTGCGGCCATCAAAGAGAAAATATTAATTAGGCCGCTTGTGTCAAGATGTATTTACATTTATTTGGCATCAAAATCCATCTCCCGATGGATCTTTAGGTTGCTTTTCATGTCCCAATTAAATGTGCAAGCAGACACGTACATCACTTCCATACTGCATACAGCCAGAGCAATGTTACTTCCATGTCCCTTTACTATACTCCTTTTACTTGAGCTCAAGTGCTACAGGCACTGAGCTTGCAGAATCAGAAAAAAAAGCTATACTCTGCAGTGTAGATCTAGCTCACTTCATAATGTTGACAAATTCAAGAAAGACATATTTCACTGGATTATGAATCTGGGAATCTGTGAGACAATAATTTGAGTCATGGAGAAAAAGAAAAACAAACCACACCAGCTTTCAGTTCTAACATTTTACATACCAGGACATAAAACGTGAAAATGAGCTAGTCCTTACCATGCCTTAAAACTGGGTAATTATAACCTCGTAGTGGAGAAATTCTTGACAGTGTTGTTTCAGTTCATTGAGGGTTGTGGTGTGCATTTTGACTGGAGCATTCGAGCACCTTGATTCTTTTCTTTTTCTGTGATAGATTTGCTGGTGTGCTTGGGATCATTGTCCTGTTGCATGACCCAACTTTGGCCAAGCTTTAGCTATGGACAGATGATCTTATATTTCACTTAGAATACTTTGGCAGCCAGAGGAGTTCATGGTTGGGTCAATGACTGCAAGGTCCTGTGGTTTCAAAAAAAGACACGAATCACCCCTCCAACACCTTTGGTTGTTATGAGGTGTCTGTGCTCATATGCTCTTTGGTTTCTATGAAATGTGACGCTGTGCAGTACAGCAGAGTCTAATTTCGACAGATGATTTTGGCCTTCCAGAAGTCCTGCGGTTTGTTCAGATGCAGCTTTGCAAAGCTAAGCCATGCTGCCGTGTTGCTTTTACTGCTCTCCAGGTAACACCTGGAAGCCATATTTGTTCTAACTGTACTGATGTGAGCTTTAACATTTAACTTGCTTCTTTAGGCCTGTAGGCTCAGAGCTCAAGATCTTCAGGCTCTATTTTTCTAATTTCTTTGAGCAGTGCACAGTCTGACCTTGGGACCTTGCTGGGGTGTCAACATCTGGGAAGAAGTAGAGTGATGGACATGTAAAGGGTCTTAACCTTACTAGACGGATGGGCAGCAACAACTGTTGCTCATTGTTGATGTCTTTCCTCCTCTGCATTTTGTTAACACACACCTGAATGCTCCAGACCAACAAACTACGTAAACCTCTGCTTTTATAGAGGTGGTCACACTTGCTGCCGACCAATTAATCATGACCATTTGGTCTCAGAATAGAACAACAGTTAGGTCTGATGGGATTGCCATTAGCTTTGCAATTACTTGCTCACTAAAGCAGAACTAATTGCTTTAGGAACGCTTTCAAGATGGGAGAACAGGATGATAACTGGATCAAGCATAGACTGATAATGATCTAACAGTGGAATTGGGATTCACGTTTTGCTTTCCAATATGTCTCCAATTCTAAAGGAGGCAAAACCAGCCGATACCCCTTCCAACCAACACCACTTCCTGTCTCAATCCGTTGGCATACTTTTTGGATGCATGCTTTACTTTCTTAATATTATCACTACCCCAGTCAGTAACCTTTTGTTTGTAACATCTTTCCCTCCCTGGAGCCAAGAATTAGTGGCTGCTTTGCTTTTGTGTGCTCTTTTATGTTATAATGCTCCCCAATACTTACATAAATAAATACCTTAAATGAAATGCATCCAAAACCTTGGGACATACAGTATATCTGTAGCAACGTTAATCTCCTCTTCTTTGGATTAAGGCTGCTGCATCTCCGCCACGACATATCCCGAGATATTATCTGTGCCTACAAGCATTTTGGCTTCTTCATATTTTTCCTCTCCCACCCCGCACCCCCTCTCCCCCAGCTCCTACGCCACCTCCCAGCTAACTATTGCTGCTTAATTGAGCAGTTATGCTATCTGTGAGGTCACACTCTACACACTGAGACAAGATGTAGAGCACCTGGGCTGTCGGGATGAGGGGCTGTGTGGTCTCTTTATGGGCTGGGAAAAAAAAAAAACAAACTCTGGGGCTCATGAAACTGCTATAACAGTCCTGAGGGTCTGAGGGGCATTGCAGTGTGGCGTCTGCATGTTCTCTGTGCGCCTTTTTCTCCAGCCATGGCAGGTTAACTGGCAATTCTAACATGGACTGAATGTGAATGACAGTTTGTTTCTTAGTCCTGCAATAGAGATGTGATCAGCCCCCCCCCCCGACCCTAAAACTGGATCAGCACAAGAAAACAGAGTTCTTGGAAAGTTGAGCTCGTATTTAATGTTCACAGTTTCCATATACGTTTGTTTTTTTTATTATTAAGCTGTCGTGCATAATGACGCACCCGATTGCCCATTCTATCATCTTGGTGACAGTGGAGCAGATAGAGATGGATGGAGACGTAGTTAGGATCTGGATTTTGTTTCCTCCTTTGTTGTCTCTGCTGATAGCCATCACGGTAGCTTAGGTTTTATCCTCTCATTGTATGTTTATAAAGTTTGTGTATATTTTCGTGTGTGGGAATGGACTCCCAGAGATAATGCGTTGTGAAGCAATTTGACAGCGTGACACAGTCAGAATGAGCAGGCTGCAAAAGAACAGAGCAACACACATCAGCTGCTGCGGACAGATAATCTGGTTAGGCTGAGGGCACACAGCACCGCTGAGCAGACTGAGGAGAGATTTTAGATTACACTCCAGAAAATAGCTATCTGCTCATTCTGTTTGCATGGTTTTGTAGAGCACAAACACTTGATTGTCGATTAGTGGAGTTGGCAAACATTGGCTTCCGATAGAACTGGAGCAGAAGTTATAGATTAATGGAACACAAAAAGGATCAAACATCTCATTTGCAGAACCAACGTGAAGCTTTTTTTTTCCAGGCATGTTTTTTTTTTTTTCCCACAGTCTAAAGAATCATTCTCATTAAAATGATAACTTTAAACATTGGTTTTCTAATCATTTTTGAGCCTTCAACTATATTTCTCACATACAGTTTCTGTGGCTTTGTCAGTGTGTAAATATAGTGTCCATGATTCCAATTAATTTCTTGCTCCTGCCAGTGTTAACGAGGTGACTCGTTAAGAGCTGAAGTCACTTATTCAAATTTTCAGTTTGTGCTAGAAAATGCCTGGAAAGACAATTTGATAACTTCAGTGCGCCCGGCCGAGCAACTAAAAAGAGTCAAAGTGAAGGATAGGTCACCTTTGTTAATTGTGTACAGTATGTAAGCAATAGGCTTTTCAAGACCTTATAGCATCTTATAAGGGCTCGTAAACAAGGATGTGATTAGTTGATTTCAATAACAATCACTATTCCACCAACAGCAAGGCGAATGTTTGGGTCAAAAACAGATCTGGTGAGGGAACATGAAGGACCGAGTAATGTACCGTGCAAGCAAAGGTTTTTGGGTTTTTTTTGCTCTCATGTGTTTCTCCCTTGGCAACGTGGCAGCTCAGACAAATGAGAGGAGGATGAAGGAAAATCAATATGTTCCTGATATAAGGGCAAACTTTTGTGTTAGAAATTGCTGGGGACCATGTGTGTTCCTGAGGACAGACTCAGGCGGAGCATAGAATATTATCCAGAGCAGAGCTGAATTATTACACCTTATTCCACCGTATAAATACAAACTTTATAAACAGACTTTTCTTACCACCGTAACGCTTTCTGGAGACCTGCTCCATTCTTCTACATACTGTATGATACTGCGTATCAATTACAAGAAACATGCAAAAGGGTCACGTTCATAAGTAAATCATAATCATTAGAGTGAGAGAAACAAACCTTAAAATAGAGTAAAGATGGAGAAATTGTTTTACAAGTGCTTGCAGTTCTTTCCATTTTGTTACCATATGAGGATTTAAACACTGACTGGCATTTTTTAAATAAAGTACAAATCATTCAAACGTTTGACAAGTGGACTCTTATACATTTCACTGTGCTTTCAAACAATGTATAATTTCTCACATTTGATTCTGAAAGGATAAATGCCATAAAAAAATACAGAGAAAAGATTTTTAAAAGCCTCATTGTGCAAATTGTCCAGAGTCTTTTAAAATGTTAATACAACAGTAATGGTTCATTGCTAAAAAATGAGAGTAAACGCAACTGTAGTTGTTTTTATTTATTTTTTAATCTTTTAAGTAGTTTTGCAACCCAATACTTTCATTGTAAGAGTTGTAGGTGTGCAGCATACCAATAAAAATAGAGGAGAATGGTAAGAGGTTAGTATCATTTCAGCATTATTTTAATCTCAGTTATTTTTCATCTGACTTATTTACAAGCCTGGACTTGGCTGAGAGTTGGGAATTGCACAGAAAGGAGGATTTCAGTGCACTCTTTTTGTCATCGTGGTATTGAAATGATTAAAGAGAACTATTGTTGCATACCTTATCACTTACAGGTAGATACAAATTAATCTGAAGACACTACAAAAAAAATAATAAGTGGAGGATGGATGAATGGATGGATGGATGGTAGGTATAAAGAGGCACACACAGACTGAAGCAGATATTAGTCATTGTAAAGAGTGTGCAGATGCAGACTGGTTTTACGGAAAGGCAGACCAGGTGTGATGGCACTGTGAGAGTAGGGAGGGTGAGATGAGAACTGGGAAAGGGAGAGAGTAGGAGAAAATAGAAGAGATAGCAACTAAGGAAGAGAGGGTTGTTTATATAGCATATTAAATGCATCTCTTCATGGTGGGCTGAGTACAGCAGCTGTGTCACACACACACACACACACACACACAAACTGAGTTAAAAACAAATGGAGAGAGGCAGAGTGAATTGAGGCCACGGGTTTGGAAAGCGATTGCTTGTATTCGTCTGCATGCAAGGCTACAGAGATGGCATCTCTTTGCTGTACAAACAGTGGGCAAGGACTCAATTCTGGCTCATATCATGCATTCAGTATTCTCCTTCGTGCTTATGAAAAAGAAAAATTGGAAACTAAATGTAATGCGATGCCAGAAGTGGACTTTAACATGAGGAAAAAACAGCACATCGATTAATCTATTGGACTGCTCTTACAATGTCAAAGTATTTTATAATGCAAAAACACATTTGCCACATGACTGTTGTTGGGAGATTTGAATAAATCCAAATCTCTAAAACCTGTTCACAACACAGCTTAAATGGGTGCAGATTTCAGAGAAATCCATACATTTCATGGTGTCAAATGGAAGACTAGCTGAGGGTGTGGTCAACACAAAGCAAAGTCAGTCACCAAAATCCAGACATGTGGCTTTTGGTACATATGGTATGGGTGTAAATGTTTCAGTATACACCCACTAATCAGTGTCACGCAGAAACGTAAACAGCTTTGTACCCAAATGTGATTCCTTTCAGTGATCAATTAGAAATAAAAGCCTATTATGAGCCTGATCCAAAGGCAAGCCTGCTTTCTGTAGATGAGGCTAGTGTTTGAGGAAGTAGTAGTAATATGACAAATAACAGAACCAAGCTGGACCAAGATCCAGTTGCTACCAGTAGTTTTCATACATATTTTCTTTAGAGAATATATTTGATATTTGTATCTGACATCATCAAAAGATTTCCAGTGGTTTAATTCCTGATGCGTCTAGGTCCAAACAGGCAGTTCCTGGTCCTCATCCCTCTTTATTTAGTTGAGCGGCTCTTGGCAGAATTATGGATTGCATGGACTGCAGTTATGGATAGGGCTATTTGCTGCACATCAACATTCTAGCAGACCCTCATTCTTGGTCTATTGCTAAGTGAATTGGCAATATATAAATAAAATTTAACTGTACTGCTTCTGCACTATGCAACACAATCTCAGATGCATTAAAAAGGCTACAAATTACAGTAACTTCTGACAAAACTGTTAATGTAATAAATTAAGATATTGATATTGACGAGTGTGCAACGGTGTCCTCTGCAGTGCTTATATGATAAATGATAAATAGTTTCACACTTTTTTGTTTACTGCATTATTCCAAATGTATCATTTGTGGTGAGCAGGTGTGTCCAAACTGTCCCTGACTCGCCAGGTTAGCCATTATGTCACCAGATAAGATAGTGGGGCAACAAGCCTTACAAATGTTCACTTTGTCACATTAATACAGAAGTATTTTACGCTGTCACATTTAGCTGTCCGGTAATATTGTCAGGTGTGACTTGTGATACAGCATATAATCAGGTTTTAGGCAGTAGTTTTCTTGAAACTTTGAGGCAACCAGACAATGCACAATTTGAGACTTGTGACGTTTGTTGTGGAAGAACTTGCTTGGGCTGCAGAAATATCTTACCTTTGGAATAATTGAAATTACCCCGGGCTGTATGCTGGACATATGCCAGCAGAAAAGAGAAATTTTGCTTTGTTCTGTCCAACAAACAAACAGGAAAAATGATAAAACATTGAAACTTATCTGTGTGTGTGTGTATATATATATATATATATATATATATATACATACATACATACATACATATGTGTGTGTGTGTGTGTGTAGTATATGGACAGGCTGATTGGTGGTGTGAGCAGAGACTGAGAGGGCTGCACAGGCGATAGGATGCAATTTTTGGCACAAAAAGCTGATTAGTTTTTGTTTTGATGCTTTTTCCAGAGTTTGTTTTCAGCTGGCATGGCTATAACGCTGATCTAATAGAAGGACACTGATGTGCTAAGAGCAAAAGATAGACGGGAGGTTGGTGTGGGAGATGGGGGGGCACGATTATCTAATCTTCACATAGTCTGAAGAATGGATTGCTTTATTGATGTTTTCATCTATACATACAAAGCCATCCTCGGCCTCTGTTTATGCAACCGTTCCCTACCCTTCTTTCTGGAATGCAAAGCACTATTCATCAACGAGAAAATATGATTTTTTATTATTATTTTTGGGGTTTTTTTTTTAATGCAAAAGCAGTCGCATGAAATACGTGTGCTGCAAATGTATTGCAATTATTGTAATATCTCCTTGCTTACAGCAATTAGTGAGTTTAACTATGAGGTGGATGAGTGAAGAATGTACTGAAGGACTGGCAGACTCATGATGCATAGGTATATGGATAAAAACATCTGAACGACAGAATTAATAGCTGTGTGTTTATCACTGGTTATTAATGATATAGTAGTTTATTTTGCTGATTGGATGTACTGATATTCTGCATCGGGGTAAATAGCTGAAAATATGGCTAGATGACTAGGAGAATGGATGGATGGCTAATTGTAGGGCTAAATGGCTCCTTGTCTTATTAGATGGACAAGTCTGAATGTGTATAATGTAACAATAAGCATAAATCCAGTAGAACTCAGACTGTATGTTGGAATCTCCCCATTACTTCATTTCATTTCTCTATTTAAATGAAATAAACTGATTGATATGCCCTATTTTTCTATGAGTAAACTAAATGTTATGCTTTGGGACTGAAGCCCATCTGACTAAGAAAAAAAAAATTCAGAAAATTTAAATCCAGCCAGTTACTAATACAGTAGCTGAGAGGCACACATTTATGGCTCAGACATGCCATAGAGATTTACACTGCATTTAGGCAGCATACATTTTAGTGCTTTGCAGCAAGAGAGGAAAGAGTCAGTCTGAAGAACTGTGCAGACCTGTGGACACACTCATGAATTCTCAAGGTCAATTTAAAGCATATAAAGAGTCGTGTTCACGCGTTTTGTGCTCAGCTAGGGACCTTTGAATCATCACCTTGTGATTTGCCATGTGGAGCCAAACCAGCAGTTCAGATTTTTTGTATTTACAGAGTGAAGCTTTTCCTATTTAAAAGAATTCAGCTGTTTCTGATCAAGCATTGAGTTCCAGACAATTCCACGTCCAACACCTGAACTCCAGAACATCTACAGGTGCAAAATATCTGAAAGATCAGGGTACTCTACAAATTTAAAACCTTAATACAGCCAATCATATTTATTATTTACTGAATTGGGCCATTAGATACACCCTCCCCTTTAAAAATAAGAATAATAACCAGTGAACCTATGATGAAAAGAGTGTGCTCCGATTTTCGGGGGAATCACACTCCTCAGCCTCCCCAGTAAGGTCTATGCCAGGGTGCTGGAAAGGAGGGTCCGCCTGTTACCTGAACCTCGGATTCATTAGGAACAATGGGGTTTTTGTTTTGGTCGTGGAATGCTGGACCAGCTCTTTATTCTCTCAAGGATATTCGAGTGTGGGAGTTTGCCCAACCAGTCTACATGTGCTTTGTGGACTTGGAGAAGGCATTCGACTGTGTCCCTCGGAGTATCCTGTCGGGTATCCTGTAGGAGGTCCTGCGGGAGTAAGAGGTGTCTGGGCCTTTTTTGCGGGCCATTCAATCTCTGTACAACCGCAGCGAGAGCTTGGTCCATATAGCCGGTAATAAGTCGGATTCGTTTCCTGTAGGTGTTGGACTTCGTGAGGGCTGCCCTTTATTACCGATTCTGTTCATAAAGGACAGAATTTCTAGGTGTAGCCAGGTGGCGGAAGGCTTCTCTCTTGGTGGCCTCAGAGTCTCGTGTCGTCTTTTTGCCGATGATGCGGTCCTGCTGGCTTCATCAGCCGGTGGACTCCAGCTCGCAGTGGAGCGGTTCGCAGCTGAGTGTGAAGCGGCTGGCATGAGAATCAGCACCTCTAAGTCTGAGGCCATGGTCCTCAGCCAGAAAAGGGTGGACTGCAGTCTCCGGCTCAGGGACGAGTTCCTGCGCCAACTGGAGGAGTTTAAGTATCTCGTGGTCTTGTTCACGAGTGATGGGAGAAAACAGCGGGAGATCGACAGACGGATCGAGGCTGCTCCTACAGTAATGTGGATGCTGCACCGGTCTGTCGTGGTGAAGAGGGAGTTGAGCGTAAAAGAGAAGCTGTCGATTTACAGATTGATCTACGTTCCTACCCTCACCTGTGGTCACGAGCTTTGGGTAGTGACCGAAAGAATAAGATCACGAATTCAAAGGGCAGAAATGAGTTTCCTTCAAAGGGTGGCTGGCCTCTCCCTTAGAGATAAGGTGAGGAGTGCGGTCATCCACAGGGGGTTTGGGCATCTGATTAGGATGCCTCCTGGCCTGGCCTCCTGGGTGAGGTGTTCCGGGCATGTCCCACCGGGAGGAGGCCCCGGGGTAGACCCAGGACACGCTGGACAGATTATATCTCTCGGCTAGCCTGGGAACGCCTTGGGGTCCCTTCCAATGAGCTGGTGGAGGTGGCTGGAGAGAGGGAAGTCTGGGCTTCTCTGCTTAGACTTCTGCCCCTGTGACTCGGCCCGGGATGAGCGGAAGATGGATGGATGGACGGACATATTTATGCATGTACAATTTTTTTGCTTTACATACTGTGGCTAATATATGCATTCATTTCCTGTGCATACCTGCTATAGTTACAATTTACACAATAGTGAAATGAAAGTGGATGCATATGCAGGTTTTACCGACTTCCTGCTATTTACTTGTCCCTGCAAATCAATGTGCTTAGATTTTTTTACCCGCTCTTGAAGGGGGGTGGGGGGGGGTGGGACTGTACGCACTGCACTGATAGACAACATCGGAACAATTCAGGTAACGCTGGCTGGTAAATATTTAACATTTAATACCTGCTTGTTGTGTGATTTAATAATGGATTTACTCTAATAAGTCTAATTAATAAGTGTATTTTTAAATTAATAAAATACACTTTCTTCCTGTTTTCTCAGTTGTTTATGATTATTTTACCATTTACAAGACATTGCTTTGCGCTATTTGTCTATTGCTAAAACTGTCCTGAGAAACATTCAACTATTGTAAAATTAAATTCTATTATCTATACGAGATGAATATCCCGAGGTTAAGAACTCATTAATAACTTCTCTGTAAATATGCCCCTGAACCTTTTCATATTATTTATCATAGTAGAAAAAAAAGGAGGGAATCATCATAATATTTAACTCAGTTAAACATGCAATTATTTTATTTTCTCAGTTTGTTAGTGATGTGACTATCTCTACATCCACAAGTAATTAATTATCATGTATAAAATGTAGGTTTTAATAACCTCCTCTAATCATAGAGAAGCGCGTTCTGATTCAGTCCCGCTGACTGAAAATGTGGCAGAGAAGTTGCCATTCGTCAAAATCTTTGTGCATCACAAAATGAATCCTTGTTGTTCATTTTATTCCGAGTTAGTTACATTGTTTTTCATAGCTTCCTCTTAGGTTTAAGTAGATATCCATCGTTATACAGCAGCTTCTGCTGCTGATGGAATCCAACTTATCCTTATTTCATTATCATTGTCAGCATATCTACTTATAGCAGTCAATAAGTAAAGGAGGCTAATTATCATCATTTCATACCTTTCAGTTAACAGCTACTTGCTCTTTGAGCTGTGCTGATATCAGAGGTTGATCCATTACTTCCTAATCTAAAGTGTTTTGTTTAATCAAAGAGCTGTTTTGTCATTTGCATTTAAATGCAAACAAATTCCTCTTCTTCATTCTTTGTTTTACCACAGAGTAAAAAAGACCAAATGGACCAAAAGTGTTCAGAAATCAGAACATTTCTCCCTCATTTTACAAACATGCACTTACTGGGGTTAGGTTAATTGGCCCATAGGTGACCCTGAAAAGGATAAGCGGAAGTGATTGGATGGATGGAAGTATTAATACCACTTGGAATATTGTAGTCATATTTCATGTATTCAGTAAGTGTCACAGGAACTGAACCTTTTTATCCTTCTACAGTCTCAAAAAAAGGTCTCATCGCTCCACAGACATGGACCAGTCTGACACTTGAACACTTGATTAAATGAATGCAGCTGATCTTCACACCTCATTCTGGTATATCCGTTGGTCATTCCTATCCACAACCAGTTTCCTTGCCCTTTCATATTTTTGAGGCCATAGAGCATGAACATCCAGCAATAATTTATTACTGGGGTACAGCAGCTCAGATTTGCTCCTCAGAGTTAGAAACGCATGCTCATTATTCAGCTGATAAAACATCAGACAGTTGCAGCTTTATTTTCTATATTATCCGAGAATGGTTTCAGAGAATGACAAATTTACAATAAAACTATATTACAACAAAAAATGCAGACATACACACAGAACAATGGACCTTCTAATTCTTTTAGTGTATAATATTTATTTGTTCTAAAACTGCTGGAGGTAATAGAAGCAGAATACAAGTCTGCTGTGAGTGCTCACTCACTATTTATTGCTAGTAATATTTCTTATGCTGTTAGTCACGGACTCCTCTGTCCCTACTCGTTCTGTGATTGCTGTCACTGTGCTGATAACTTTATGCTTCTCACTCTTCCACAGAAGAAAAAAAAAAAGCACCTCAGGCTCAGAGCTAGCCATAGTCATATTCTGGTAAAGGTGGATTTCATCAACTGCCTAAATTAATTCCCTTTGAACTTTTCAGAAGAGAAGAAAAAAAAAAAATCGGAAGATATTTGCAGCATTATTATTGGACAGGGCCCGGTACTATTACCTTAAGAGACCACCGACAAAATAATTCAAAACCTAACGGAATCATAATCCATCTTTGACAGCCATGCACTCCCTGTCCTGAATCAACAAACCCTTCGGCACTGAGGATGCAGGAGTGAGTACCTGTCTGATCAGAGGAGAACATTTCCAGGATTTTTTTAAATATTGAAACAGGGTGGGATAAGAAGCAGTAAGGGGCAGGGAGTCACGGGGAAATCAGAAAATTCTGTCAGAAATAAATGCCAAAACGAATCATCTGAAAACTGGCTCACAATTCAGCGGGTTATTTCGATTTTCCTTGAAGGCGGAATCCATGATTGTGCATTAGGAGAAGTGGCTGCCCCTTAACGCCCGCATTGGAGCGCATTCAAACTAATTTATTATTTTATTTTTTTTACAAAGAGCATATAAATTTTAGTGGTCAATAAAATCATTTCATGCACTGACCAGACGGCAATTTGGGATGCCTTTACTCCTTATCTCTTCCTCGACAGCCGGGATACCTGTTAAACAAACACACAAAGTAAGACATCAGCAGCGGTGATTGAAGCCCACACAGAGGCCGTCTTGCTGCCTGTTTGCATTTGTTCAAGACTGCAGCTGATTAGCGCTCGGAGGGTTTGGATGTCAGCAAGGATCCAGATGATTTATCTCCAATTCTCCTGAAAATCTGCTTCAAACACACCTGAGGTGCCACAAGATATTTATGCACAACGACAAGTGCACCCACGTGTGCAGATATGCATGCTCAACACATAAAGACGTGCACAGCCCACGCAAGTCACAACAATCACATATCCAGTATGTACTCCCACATTAATGTAACATCTGAATTCACTGAAGCACCTTTAGCTTCCCGGCACTTCCTGTAATTCTGTCTGTGTTTTGGTTCGTTTGTTGGTAAAAGATTGGTCACTTTGCAAGACTGCCAATAGCAGTACTATTCATAAACACGCCTAATATTGCACGTTGGTTTCATACATGCCACTAAGCTACAGTATGAAAGGTCACATGTTCAGTAACCTCCGAAAAGGAAAAACAGTCACAAACTGTCGTCTGAATATCATCAGCTACACATGTATGATTACCACATACCTCTCTTTTCTTTGAGGAAAAACCTGTTAAAATCGAAGACTGGGCAAAGGAAACAGAAAGGCCTCATTTAATGTTCCTATTTTCCCCGCCACTCTTCCTGTTAAGCATTTTTTTTTTAACAAGCTTTACATTTTTTCCTCCAAATTGCCCCCATTTTTAGCAAATGTGAAAGAAAAAGGAGAAGATGAAAGAAGGCGCCGGAAACGAGATGAAAGGACTGTAAATGTTGCTGGTGACTAGGAGACTGTGATACCACTACAGTATGTGTTTGCACTTCAAAAACTAATCTACACAGGAAACAACCTGGAAGGTAAAATGCCTGTTTTTTTTTTTCATTTTCATTAAATATTATGTTATCTATTTTGATCCCAGTTTTTCAGTCTGCTCTTTTATATTCAGCAGTGGTCTTGAGATTTTTGGTTCATCACTGAATTTAAGAAAACACTTGAGCATACAACTAAAAAAAAGCCTCTTTTGTTGAATGTAGGTACAGTAAAAGCAGTTGGATTTGATTCAATGCAGAAAACACCCGTAAGGGAAATGTGCAAGTGAGGCTGTCGGTATAGAAAATCATTTACCGCAAAACAAAATTAGCAAGTGAAATTTCTTACAATTCCTCCCACTAGGTTTCTTAAGAATACTTGGAATTTTGCATATCTCGAGGACAAAAGGAACTTTACATGATAAGGATGGCTTATTTCAACCGTGTGTCAAGTGGTTTGATTGTGAAGCACTGCTGTGGTTCCTTTGGGAGTCCATAAATTACGCTATTTGAAGCTCAGTGGCACAAAAGAGACATGCGTTTAAGCAGAATAAAGTTACAGTTTGAAAGTAGCAATTTGAGTTCTGTGCTAACACAAGCACACACAGACACACAAAGTTTTAAGGTTCAGTTTTAGTTTGGGTTTGCAGTGGCAAATATCTAGATGTAATGTAGTGGCAGAGCAAGGTAAAAACACAACAATGGCAAATCACCATATAAAGTGAGTCTAAAAAGGTCAGTCAGTCCTCCTAAAATGAGCTGAATCTGAACCAGCACAACAGAGCTGCAGGCTGTAAAACCCATAAAACCCATATAATCACTGAACGACGCCAGTGTGCCACAAGTTTGTGGACAGCTGATTATTCTCATAGGCTGTTACTCCAAGTGACTGCTTTATCATATATCTGCATCCAAGCCCTGCATCTACACAAAACAGGGCATCAGCAAAGGATTTCGGCTTTACGGGCAATCTCTAAAAGTTGCAGAAGTCATTGGAAAAAGTTACTAAATTTGTTGCTAGTCGCTTTTTTGAGGAAAAAAGAAACTAGGGGGGTCTGAAACGTCACTAAATCAAGTGACAAAGTGGCTAAGTTGGCAACACTGCTTATTCCACCAAGCATCTGATTTAAATAGCAATTAAAACATGTTTATATGTCTCGACTTTGTCATAAAAATCAGAGTCCCTACAGTTTAGGAATAAAATTAATCAGTAATGGTTACCTGCTAAAACCTGAAGACATAGAACAACAGTCAAAAGCCACTGCGAAAGTTCACTAAAAACACCAGAAAGGAAGGAATGTATCTCTTGGAGCTAAATGACAGCTATCAGAGTCAGCACTGACAAGTGTCTGCCTTCACCAGTTATAGTCAGACCACATTATACATGCTAGAAATTATATAATGTGCCTTACTGTAATAATTTTCCTAGCAGGTCAGAGGAAAGGTGTGTGTAAAAGTGCTGTTAGGGGAGTCAAACCCTAAAAATTAAAAAACTGAAAAAGATTGAAAATGTGTAAAACACATTTATGCAAATGTGTCACTTTTTTTTTTTTAGATAAGTCAAAGATTCGTGTTTCTATTAGGCATGAAAACAGAGAGACACTGGACTGGAAAGCTAGCAATGCAAGCAATGTTAGTACCCTGATGGGCTGCAGTAGTCACCATCCAAATTAAAAAAGCCAGTCACCCAACTGTCAACACCAAGCAATCTAAACTATATATTATTAGCGTAATAGCATAATTGCCCGAGTCATCTTTTGGCCAAAATTATATCTGGCTAAATGAATCTACACTGTTAGAGTAGAACTAGGTAGGTACCTCAAAATATGCCAAAATTTGACTTAGGCAATTATGCTATTAGGCTGACGATATACAAAGGTATAGGGCCACCTGCACATTACAGTTACAGGAGGTGCTCAGCCATGGAAACCCATCTCATGAAGCTCCCATTGCACAGTTTCAGTGCTGATGCTCATGCCAGAGGACACACTGACTGGTGGCAACCATGTCATTCTGTTAGAGTACCAATTTGATTTTAGTGAGCTCGCAGAGTGTCTATATAATGTCTGCATAATGTTTAGCAAATGATCCATTGTGTGACTACCCTTTAAATTTAAAACAGCACACGAGCACAATTTAAAAAACAGTAGGTTGTTTCAAACAGGCTTAGTCTTTGGGATACAAATTAAACCTCATTTCTTAGACACCAGCCAAACATTGTCTATTCAACAGTGTTGTAGTACTCGAGATCGGTCTTGGTGTCGACACCGGTCTCGAGACCGCTTTTTGATGGTCTTGGTCTTGTCATGGACTCGACGTCATTTGGTCTCGGTCTTGTCATGGACTCGGACGTTGCGGACTCGGGATTTTATTTCAAGACCGGTCGAGACCGCAACTGTGGAAATATCACTAAATTGACAGAATATTCTCCAATTTATTTGTTAACTTCCTCGCTTTATTGGATACAAAACCTACCGATTCAAATCCAAGCAAGTTTGCGCTTCTCTGCGTCTCACGGAGCGCGCTGCGGACTCCGCCCCGGCTTCTATCGCTCCGTTGCG
>VUQK01003441.1:2207-27458 GCA_015106715.1 Bujurquina vittata | reverse complement strand
TTAACATCCTGACATCGAGGGACTGAGTTCAGGGTAAAAAATCCAGCAGGAAACCTCTGGGATTAGCACTGGAGAGTACATGTGTGGGTGCACAACTGAGTTTGTTTGCGTGCGCGTGTGTGTGTGTGTGTGTGTGTGTGTGAAAGAGAGAGAGAGAGAGAGAGAGAGAGAGAGAGAGAGAGAAGCTGGAGTGAACATAAGAGTAAGGAAGTGAGACAGGAGAAGATTTAGTGAGACGGACTGCAGAAAGGAAGAAAGGAAGCATGCAGACAAGAAAATGTGTTTGCATGCGTGTGTGTGTGTGCGCGCGTATGTGTCTGAGCTTGTGTGTGTGTGTGTGTTTGAAAGAAAGGACAGCAGAGGGAGTCCCACAAAGTTTGGCAAAGCTGATGAGGACAAAGAAAAGAGAGAGTGCAACAACAGATACAAGAAGAAGAAAAAGAATGTGTGAGAGAAGCATGTCTGAAAGATGCTGACACTTTATTACGTAAGAGCCGCTGCTGGGAAAGTTACTTGAAAATTTGAATGAATTGCTCATTTTCACTGTGTGGTTTTAGGCAGTTTAGCCAGTTTTCAGTTTGGAGGAATTTACTATCAGCAGCTAGCATGGCACCAGGGACTGCACTTGGCTCCTGAGGGGCTGCCCTGCTGCAGCAGGGTCCAGCTGAACACAGGCCTATACACAGCTTGCTCAAACTAAACGTGTTGCTGCTTTCCAGAGTGATGCAGGACATGCACGATGTCAGGACGGCACTGTTTGTCTGTGTCTTCAGAACATCCTGACGTGGCTGAAAACAGTTCAGTTACTTTGGCTGCGTCTCTCTAAGATGAGGCGGTGGTATGTTTTTAAGGCTCTTTGTCTGTCAACAAGATTATGCAAACAGCACAGAGCCAAATGTCAGAGAAACCCAGTCCAACACTGATGATGATCTAGTACTAAGCAAAGATCCTGTTAGTTCTCTGTCAGCATTATTAGAGGCGGTCGAGACATTTTCAAAATGATCTGATTACAATTTTAATTGGCATGAGTGGGAAGCTATGCCTGTATCTCCAATAATTTAGTGTCCTTATTTAATTTCAAATGGCTGTCTAAACCAATGAAATACTTGGGAATTGAATTAAACCCCAATATTCATTACCACTAACGCTGGGAATTTTACTGGATAAAATCAAAGTTAATCTGGATAATCGGAGCAGGTTACAACTTACACAGTGGGTGATACAATGTATCACAGTGTATTCAGCAGCAGTTATTGTTGGGTTTTCTCTGCAATTATCGCTGGGTCTTTACCTTACAATATAAAGCAACATGAAAATTTAACCAAACTGAAGTGAAATTAGATATAATAATAATAATACTAATATGATAAAACACCTAGAATTAATCTGGACAAACTTCTAATCCAAGAAATTCAAAGGTCTAAACACTGGATTTAAATTTAGATCTGGATGGGATGAAGGTTGAAAGATAACTTGTCTCTCCCTTCGCGCCCGCAGAAGTATTGATACAAGCTATTTAAAAAGAGGACAAAGAAAAAGTAAGCCCAATTTTTAACACATTCCGCTTGATGATTCAGTCAAAGGAGGGGATTTTATTGAATTTATTACATTTGCCAGGGATTCCAGAGGCAAATTTATTCAAGATAAAATAATTAATCAGTATTACTACACTCAACCAGGTTACATAAAATGGGTTTGATTAAAGATTCTTTATACTGGAAATGTTGGATAGAAAAAGGAACTTATGTGCCTGCACTCCATGCCCCAAAAGATTCCCTTTTTGGAGCCTTTCCTTTTGGAAAGAATCTCAAACTGAAAATGTGGACTGAATGAATGATGCACACTGTGGCTTGTGAGAAGATCCTGGGAAGGCTTAATTTTAAAAATTAGATGGTCAAGAAACAATGGGACAGTTCTCACGAGCTCTTATTTAAAGACAAAGCCAATGCATAATTTGATGTGAGTCTGACAGCATGCACTGGACAAGTGAACAGTACCCATTACCTCACTGTACAAATTGCCTTATACACTTCACTCCATGTCCGTGTCTAAGTGACCCTTTTCTTTGTTTTGTCTCTGTTTAATTCAATACAAATTCTGAATTGTAACCTGGTGCAAAGGCAGAGTACTGGTGAAGGAAGGACCGCTGGGATCACTTCTATTCAAACCAGCAGCAACACAGCGTATTGGTCTTGGTTGATGATGTTCTTTCTGAGCCTTGCTAAAGATGGTGGATTAAAGAAATCAGCCTGATGGCTGGCTGGATGGATGGACCTGACATCCACACGATTCATCCAGTAATCCACCCCAATCTACCCTCATTACTTCCTCATGCTTATTTATAACTTTTATAATATTCACAGTCCTTCCATATGCATCCCAAAATTCATAACCAGGAGATCTCTTCATTTGTGCCTCCCACTCCCACTGCCGCCCCAAGCGAACATCAGCAGCCAGGCTTCAATCAACCCTCGTCTGTGTGATTTCTGGTGAGACAGCAAAAGTCATCACCAAAATCAGTAAAATGCACGATTACTGCTTTTTAGTCCTGATCCCTCACACTTATTATGTACTAAGGTGTTTCCCAATGCTGTAAGAGCAGGTGAAGAAACAGAAAGAGCAAAGAAAAACAGAGAGAAAGCAAGATCATAAGACATCAAAATGACGCATGGAGAGAGGGGAACAAAGTGAGACACCTAAACAAAAGTTTAGCTGGGGAAAGAAAGATGGAGAGAAGCAGGGTGCAAAAAGGAAGAGCGACATGAGCGAGAGAGAAGTAAAGACTCCAATGGGAGACACATGCTTCTGCGCCCTTGGGCGGCTCATAGATCTCTGCTGCTGCAGTTTGCCCAGCACCCAAAACAAGGCAGAGCTGCTGTGATTTGGCCCAAATCTCAGAGTGAAAAACAGCTTCACTCCGACTCACCACAACAAAGACCAAATACTACGTCTGTGTGTTTGAGTGAGAGAGTGGGTGGTCGATTCATCTACCAAACACAATGAATTATAGACACGCACTCGGTTGATAATACATGGTTTTATCCATCTGTACCTCATTAATATTCTTTTTCAAATATTGAAAGTCGGGCCTAAAGCAAGACTGTGCACTGTTTGGATAACACAAGCTTTCCTGTCTTGTCATGACTGTAATAAACTTTTTAACTGTGATCTGCATGAAAGTGGATTAAGTTAAAACCCTGAAAAAGAATCAGAAAGCATTATATTTCAGTAACAACGTGCACAGTTGTGAGTGTGTGTGTGTGTGTGTATACAGGTGCACACCTATGATCTGGATGATCTGTGCCAGCAGGACTCCGTCGGCCACATCCTGGCTCAGGTCCTTGATGAGGCGCGGACAGCCAGACTTGGCCAGGTAGTGATTGGCCCAGTCTGTGTAGATCTGTGAGAACAGAAAAACACTGTCAGAGTGAGCGTGAGCGAGACAGAGACGGCAAAAAGGTGAGTGTGTGTGACAAACACTGAGCTTTTACAAGCTTAGGCCCATTAGCTAGACCATCACAGATAGCAACTTTATCCCTGTATAAACACAGCTGATCATAACACAAGTGGAACGCTGGAAAGTTAAGAACACACAGACTGTACACTGAACGGCACAAGGGAAGGAAACTTTTTGTTCATCTGCAAAAGAGAAGCAAAGCAGAGTTTTTGGCCTTGATCGTACTTGAACCATCCTGACATGGATAACCTTCAATCACAAAGCCAGTGCTGAGATCTGCTCCATGCCATCTGTGCTAACAGCATTCTGCCTGCCAGGGAGCAATGTTCAAACACTCAGGCTCCTCACACATCTTTGCTACTCGGGCACAAATATTTCATCAAGCTTTGACATTCGGGCCCACACATAAACACACACACCGATACACACTCTCTATTTGACGCTCACATTAGATGTTAGAGGCACAACTACGCTCCTTTTATGCAGAGCATTTATAAATCCCCTTAAACAACACCCAAAAAAACTAAGAGCCTAATTTGAGAAAGACTGAAAGACTTTAAGTAGCTGATTTATTGACTACAGGTGAATTCACTTTCTGACTAACTTTCAAGCCCAGAAAAAGCAGCATGTCAAATAATTGCTTGTATTGTCCTGTAAAGCTCTTAACAGCAACTTCATCTTTCATTGAAGCCTATAAGCTGAGCGATAAGTGATGCTTTGTCTGTGGGGAGGCGGACAAATCTTGGCAGCTGTTGCGGTTCCACAGACGAAAGATGGGAATCACATTTGGCCCCGGAGCGCCTGACCCCGTGAGACATACAGAAGACTCAGAGGCTGTGAAGGGCCAAGGACTTCCCTCTAGCTCTCAATCTTCAGGACTTCCTTCCAGACTCTTCTGACTAAGAGTCAGGCAGCACCAGCTCTTCCCACTGCACTGTGGGTGCACTTGATACAGACTTCAACAGACAGCCATAGATGAAGCCTCTATTCCTAGCAGGCTTGAATGGCCATTCAGTGGCAGCCCATATAAAGACACTGACTGCTACACTGCTGCTTGTTCAAACTGTTCTTGTAATCCCAGATGATAAAAGAAATGCAATACAGACCTAAACAGCATGAAGGACTTTGTGAAGTGAAAATCCCCTCAAAAATGTGAGATCATCCATTAGAGTAGGACTCTACAACTTAAAAAAGAATCTTTATCTGATGCTCTTGTGTTCTCACAGCAACTCAAATAGGAGACATTCCCCTCCATAAAAACCCAACCATTTCCCGTGTCGAAATAAGCCTTAGTTGCCCTCATTTACCTCACACGCCGCTCCCAATTAACAGCATTTCTCTGCCGCTCTTTTCTTCTTCTTGGAAGTGGGAAGTTGGCTCCTCTAAAGTTGCCGCCTCTCACACGTTTGTATCTGTTGCGGTTTCCTTCAGCGACTTTGTCCATGATGAGAAGCCGTAAAAGCGCAACCCCGAAAAAATGAGAGCCGTCATTGGGGAAACTCCCGCTTCAACACAAATGCAGGCAAACACACATCCGTTAAGACCTGCTCGCAAAAAGAGGCGCAGGCTCACAAATGAGCAGACGCGCTGAAAAACACACTGTAAACGCAAACCACGTCCCATCGGGGGGGCAAGTAAACAAACAGGAGAGGGAGAAAGTGTGTGACAGAAAGGAACAGAGAGTGTGTGTGCTGCTCTTGCTGACAATTACACAAGGCTGTAGGAAATTTCAATAAAACTTGAATAAAATCTGCAAAGTTCACGACATTTAAAAACTGCCGAGCGAAGATGAAGGATCTGTGTCATATTTAGCAGCCGCCGTCCTCTCTCTGCTTGTCCTTAAAAGGGAGCAGGAGCAGATGTTTAATGCCTCTGCAGGGAAACGAGAGAGACACTCTCCTGTCAGCAGTAGTCACGTTTCCATGACACAAACTTGGATATTTCCAGAAAACTCAACGGTTGCCACAGTTGGTGGCCCTAATTGTCCAGTTAGATGCCATTAAAACAGAAGCGGAGCCAGAGAGTCCATGATGAAAATGTGACCTTTGTGTATGTTTCATGTATTAATCTGAGGAAGGTCAGAGCGTCTCATGCAGAGCTCTTCAGTGGAGCACAAGCTCTTTTTGCATACTGAAATATAAAAAAAAACCAGGTGGATGAAGGTAGGGAGCAGCCCCCAGAGGAAGTCGAGATCCTCAGCAGATTCCATCATTTGGGTGAAATTAGGGCTAAAATAGCAGCTGCTTCTGCGTCTGCTGCGGCTCCTCGAGGGGTACGACTCCAATCTAAACATTTTCAGAGCTCCGCATTATCAATTCAGCTTAGGGGTCAAACGTTATTTGCTTCTGAATTTGAAACTTTATTCCCGGTGACAGGATAACTCGGCTGCACGCAGGCTGGTAGCTGCAATCATTTATTGAATGGGAGTCTACAGAGCAAAGGAGCAAAACGAAATATCGAATCGGGAGTCACGGCGTAACTGTTACAGGAACTCCAATGAGCATTTGTGACGTCACTGAAATGGTTTAGAAACGTGAAAGAAACGGGTTCGTTGCTACGGTGTGTGGGGATGGAGGGAAATTTGACTGAAACTCAACTTCACAGAAACATTTTCTAACAAATCCACTTGTGTGACACTGCTGAGATACACAAGCTTTACTCGCAGGCTCTCCCTCGCAAACAGTCTGCTTTTATCGTGTAGGTGGCCTAAGTTATTCCCTTTCCCTGTGAAGAAACAGTGAGTTGCACTACGTAAGCAGTTTGTGACAGCACACTCGAAATATGCTGAGTCACCTTGGATGCTTGCTTTGCCCTAATCAGAACACTTTTGAAAAGTGTCTGCTTTAAAATTCACTTTTAGATACGTTGGGGAAGCAAACGCCCGTGACACAGCTGCAGGGACGGTCAGTGTACCTACAGCAGAAGGCGTTAAAACAAATGTGTGCCTGGGCATTTTGGGATCTCTGCAGTGAGCAGACTGGCTTCAAAGAGGGAAAAAAGAAACTTCAGCAGAGCGCAGACAAAAAGAAAGCAAGACTCTTTTTCTTCACTCCAACTTCAAGCTTGGTTAGAAAAAGGTAAGACTGAAACAAGCTGATGTTTGGAAACCTAACTCTAGTCCTGACTTTCAGATTTCACCTGTCACCCCCTCTTACTGTCTGGTCCGCTCTTCTCTGCTCGCCGAGCTTTCTGACAAAGCACATACATCAAAGAAGCATTGCTTGCCTCCTGTCTCTGCGTGAGCACCGCCTCACTGATCCACTCACTTCATGACTCCTAAGCGCCACTCAGAGTTGAGTCTGTCAGCCTCCTGTACTCGTTAACCTCTTCTCACGGAGTCCCGACTGCTTTGGGAAGCAGCAGCTGGCACTACGACAGAGGCGAAACATCAGCAATAACGCCACCTTCAGTGGTGCTGACTGAGACTACTGACATCATACAGACACAAATGCTGGATGAGACGACACACGCACGCACGCACACACACACACATACAATCTACAAATGCCCCAGCTTCTCATACACAAATAAACACACACACACACACTGAACCCCCCTCTTCTTGGCCACCCTCCTTCCTCTGTCTCTCCTTCGGCAGCCAGCATCAATCAGCAGAAGTCCAGTGTCTCTGGTGATGTTATCCTTACTGATACCACATGAAGTAGCTCTCTCCCCCTTTTCCTCCACCTGCTCTGCAGACCTATCCTGTCCCCTAAGCGCCAGGCATCCCAAATACTACTAACAAGCAGCTCTTACCCCTGGAGCAGATAAACTGCCTTCAACAGTCCTGATCACAATGCAGTGACTACAGCTACGCAGGTATTATTGGCAGAGCCTGCAGTGGCACTGCACTGCCTCTGGGGGGAGCCAGGTAAAAAGAGAAAGATGAGATGCTGGGGAGAGAGGAAGTTAAACCATGAAGTACTCACTGTATTTATTAATGTCCTTCTGTTGAATAACTGTTAATGTATGGACTCTTTAATCAAGGCATCTTTCCAATGCTGTCTAATAAATTAAGAGCTTAAGCGCATTCTACGAGTTTGAGCAGAGACACAATCACTTGGAGGACATTTAGCTCTGCAGGGCTGTTTGAAGCAGGCAAGCCTGGAAAGACGTCTCTTCTGCGGCTGCATTGGCTCAGATACCGACTTGGCACCAGCGCCCCTCCCACATGGGTCCTAAATGTAATTAAAGACAACATGAAGCTGCATTAAGTAAACGAGCGGCGAGCCAATGGAATCAGCGGCACTGATGGAGCTTCCTCCACAATTCTCGGCTTCATCTCCGCGTCTGGTTGACGACAACTCAGGAGGGACGAGAACAGCTCGGATCAGACTGGTTGAAAACAGAAAACAAACGATATCTCCAGAAGCTCCAGCTCAACAGAAAATCTGTACTGGTTGCAGCATTCAGCTGACAGCTGAAGTACAATCTGCTAATTTCTTCTCCTGAATGTGCGACAGAATAATTTCAGTAGAGGAGTTAACAGGTTGGCGCTGTGCCTGTAAAGCCTGGCTGCAAAGGTGAACACAGAGGTTTCCCCTTCAGCACATCGATGTCAAAGCAAACCTCAAGTATCCAAAGCTGTACAGACGTCTCTCTTCACACTGAATGTCAGATGTTCCAGTAATGTAACAGTAAGCATATTTGAGCAGAGTGAGATTTCACAAATTTTAAGCAATGCTGAAGAAATTTCAGTGACCTGAAATGTGGAAGCAGTGTGCTACAGAGAGCCAGCTAAGGAAGGGAGTCCTAAAGAGGTCCTTGTTTCTGACTGCTGGGTTTTGAATGCTGCTCTTTAAATAGCGAATTCTGGAGGAAGCAAAAGTGTGAATCTGCTTCTGTAGGCGCAGTAGACACAATGACTCGCGTAACGCTCGACAGTCTGAGGACAGCATCTGCTGAAGGAGACTTCCAAATGAAAGACTACTGTGGCATTTCAGGGCAAAGTCTTTTGGGACAGGAGGAACTGGCGAAGTCCAGCTGCATTGTCCAAGCAGCTGGAAGCCATTTCTATCATGAAAACCTTCATTGGTGTTCCCTGGGATAAACCTGACTCATCTCTATTCCCTCAAATCTTCATTATCTTGTCCTGGCATTGCAGAGAGAGGCCTCCTGCAAGTCCACCTAATCCAGGGGTAATAGCAGCAGGCAGCAATCCAACAGGTTTTACGCCAACCTTCCAAACACCCAAATGGGGAGTTTACACAGACAATATACAAATTGTAGACTCAAAGGTTTCCTTGCGGGCTGGAGCTAGAGAAGGGGGATCAAAAATAAGAAGCTTATTTATGTTATGTATAATTCTCCAGAAAAAGACCTCAAATCTGGAGGCCATGAATGAGATGAGCAGGAAGCTGTCACAGCCAAGCCCGGGTACGTTTGGTTCGGGGATTTGGGGCCAAGGGAACCGTCCAATTCAATTTACAAGAATGACCAGTTTTACACACAGGGACCAAGAATAAAGCATGAACATGAACAACAGATTAAAAAAAGTGGCTACTTGAAGCCAATTCTCTCCCATTTTCTCCTCCTTTGACTCGCGAGCCAAAGTGCTCTCCAACATTTACTTTATTTTTTCCAAGGAAACCTGATTATTCATGTTTGTCTGCTTCAAGGTTTTGCTGCATTTTCACCCACTAATATTTATTAAAACAGCTGATAGCACTAGAGTAGCAACATTTTTATACATTTTCTAAGCTATCATAAAAGATTCAAACCAGCAACTTCTCGCCTGCAGGCCGGGATTGACCAAATGACTTCACTGCAATCAGCTGATAACACTAAAGAAGCACATGCTGCTAAAAACTGAAACATTCAGTCATCGCTTTCTTGTTTCCACAATCTGCCAAACCACTTTGTCATTTCAGAGGAAACCCTGAGCAGAAAATGACATAATTGCATGGCTTGGGAGAAGTTTGGACACACAATCCATGTTGGATGCGCTCGCACGCGTCAGTCAGTGCTGATCTGCTGTAGTTCAGCAGGACTGAAGGCCAAAGAGTAAAGAGAGGAAGACGGAGAGAGAGTGATGCCGGTCAGACAAATGGGAAAAGAAGTGCCAGCTCCAAAACAGCTTCAAGACAAATGAGCACAAACACAATTTAGAGACAGACAGCAGCAGGCAGACAGTATTCAGACAGAGATGAGTTTGTTGGCCAATTTGATAAACTGCCTGCGGTTATAAGCACCAATTATGGACAATCATTCGCCAAAGCAGCAACATTTTAAGGTAGCACATAGGGGAACTATTAGATTTAGCTTTCCATCATTCCGTGCCAGGAAAAATGCTCAAATATCTCTTATCATTCTGTTTCACAAAGCCAGCCTGGCACAAAAACGACACAACTAAATGTTATGCGAACTATAAAACACAAAGTATAATGTAACCCCGGGGCCACGACTATGAGCATCAGCACTTAAGAATCCATTTTCTGCTCAACTTTAACCTTCACTGTGAAGTGAATAGACTGCCGCAGGAGCCATTCTACTCAAAACGCACACAATCGGCGGATGAACTCAGCGGCTGAATTATGTTTATATGACAGAACTAAAGGCGTTTTTATCCGACCTCCAAAGGCACATCTCAGCCAGAAGCCACGACACCGTGGAGCGAGGAGCCAGAGGAGCAGATTTACATCATCCTCAGGTCGCACACATCGTTTAAAGTGCACAGAGGTGAGGCCGCGAGAACACAATCCAACAGGGAGAAAGAAAAAAGAGCAACAAGAAAAGAAGAATTCTCATCATGTCATTATATTAGGAACATGGTGAATTCAGCCTCCAGATTAAATATTAAATTGATATGTACAATGTAAAGTTCAGGTACGAGGATGAATAAACCTTTCTTTCTCTCTAAATAAAGGCACTTCATATAGTTTATTATATCCATAAACTTCAGTCATGTATTTTAGGTTTTTGGAATCATTTTATTTTATCACTGTTATTTAATGCCCTTCCCTCTATACTATGTTTTATTACTGAGATTAAAAGAAAATTACTACAAATCCTACAAGCACACTAAATCACAGCCGTGCGCTCAAAGAATCCTCTCTTCCTCTAAAGTACACGTCGACTGCAACAGATGCTAGAGTAGTCACGCACGCACAATGCATCCTCACATGGAGGTTTATGAGACCATTGCGCACGCACGCACGCACGCAGACAGTACGATACTTTACCATGGTAACCGCAGCAAGTGAGGCAACGTCTGGCCTGCTGGCTCTGTGGCCTGTGATCCAGACACTGCCACCATCATGCTGCTACTGTAAAAGACATGCATGCAGTCAGCCGCACACAACTTCACAAATATCGGAGCTCTTGTCCATATCCTATGCTTCACACAAAAAAAAATTAAATGTTTCAAATCCAGGTTCCAGACAGCTGCAGCCTGCAGCTTGAGCCAGCACCTCCAGTCAGCAGGCATTTGTGTGATACGTAAACAGCATGTGGAGACCTCTGTGTTAATTAGATGCTAGCTCACCAGATGAGCTCCTTCTACAGGCCTAGATGGCTGGACACCTCACCATAGTGGTAACAACCCTAATTTGGGGCTTGTGTCGAACGGCGGGAATGACGTTCCTGTTTGGAGGCTGTGAGGAAGCCTTAACAAGTGGCCTGGGGCTTCCGGCTGTCACCCAACTATTCCAGGATGCCACAGGGCTCTGTAATCATTTGTTCAGACCTCTGCAAGCTCCGCCCACTCAAAAACACACAAATAAATCAGAAGAAACAAACAGGCTACCGTGTCATTAGCTATTCCTGTTGCAGCATGAAGCTCTGCTAGGAATACATGGTTACTCATGCACACAAACAGCTTTTATCATGATAACAACTGCCACGATCCCATCAGATCATTCCCCCTGAGGGATCGAATCTTTCCCCAAACCGATTCCAACACAAACCAAACCATGAGGACACGATCTGTGTGACTCATCGCTGGCCTGCTCAGATTAGTCACACTTCCTTACTGTACCTCAACTCAAGATGAGTCAGCTGTTGAGTTTGACTAGTTGTGGTTGGTTGACAGCATCAAGTGGGCTCCGGTTGGGCATGGGCTGGATCTACTTTCACTGACAGCAGCTGTTGTTTAAGCCATCAAAAACTGTTTGCTATTTGCTATTAAACTCTTTATGACACGCACATGAGGAAAGAATTGCAGATAGAAGTACATCTGGCTTGTACAATCTGGCTTGTACAAACGGGTTGCTGACCTTTGGGGGCCTTTACCAGCATATGGCAAAAATGGTTACCAACTGCTAAAATCAGGTAACAGCCCCATTGGACGTATCAGGCCTTTGTAGTTTGCGTACAAAGACCATTTATAAGCCAATTTACATGCTGTATACAACACACGTCTGTTTGGTTTCAGTCTGGGCTGCCAGCTGCTTGTTGAGAAACAAATTAATGTAGATCGCTAGATTAATGGGTTTTTGATTGGGTGGCAGCCAGGCTGCCGAGAGCCAGAGCCTGTTTTTATTAACAAGCCTCTCAGAGGACGAGGACGGGATGGCGGCACTGCGCTCGGCCACTTAGTGAGCGGGTCAGACTGCGAAACTGCTGATTGTTTTCTACAGTATTGACTCTGAGACTGCAATATAAGTCTTCCATGATAAACAAGATGCTGGCTGAATATGAGCGCGAGCCATTTGTTTCAAGTGGCTGGTTTTACTTCAAACTCAAATTGTTTCTTAAAGGCAAAGTGACATAAATCACTGTCTCCTTTGGTTCTCATTGCTTTGCTCCATCAGTGAGCGGCAAGAAAAGGATCTTTGCAAATGAGCAATTGCATGCAAACACTGATTACAGCAAGTGCAAAATGACAAAAAAAAACAAACATTTTCAGACTGCTCTTTTACTCGTGAAAAAATAGTTTTAAATATAATGTTAATATCACATTAATGAACAAGGATGGAGTGTTTCCAGTCCACCACTCTGAATTGCATGTATGTATCTTTATCATTCACAGAGCCAACAGCAGAGGGCTCCATAGCAGAAACACCACGGTTTGCTTTTTGTGGAGCTGCTGGCTGCCTAAAAGCATTCAGAGGGTCCTACGAATGAACTTAATGAGTCATTCATGGATCGCCTGTGAATCACAGCTTGAGAGTGAAAGCCAGAATGGCTGGCCACTTCAAAGCCTGAGTGGCTTTGGCTCTTTGGATAGTAATGAGGCATATTTCCCTGTGTTCTCTGCAGCCATAACCTACAAACCAGATTCCCCCCTGCCCAGCCCTTAAAGGAACAGATCCACAAGACACAATGTCCTTTCAGAAGGTGTAACTTATCAGTCTACAGTGTAGCAGTTTGATAATTATTCCAGACTGAGGTTTATTTTTCCCACTTAGCACTTAGATGTAGTCTATCTTCTCAGTGGATGCACATACTGTAGCTCTAACTCAAAAATCATACAATATAGCACTACAGAATGTAAAGCAATGTCACTTTAAGTTTGCAATTTCCATCTATCTATTTACGTCCTATCATCCAATTCAGTGTTGTGGGGGATTTGGAGTCTATCCCAGCTGCCACACAGCGAGAGGCGGGGTGCGCCCTGGACAGGTCGCCAGCCTGTCGCAGGGCCTACACGGAGCGACAGACAATCATTCGCCGTCACATTCACACCTCTGGACCATTTAGAATCACCAACTGACCACTAGCTGCATGTGTTTGGACTGTGGGAGGAAAGAACACACAACCTTCGCACAGAAATGTGTCGGCCAGGTAGTGGATTCAAACCCAGGACCTTCTTGCTGTGAGGCAACAGTACTAACCACCGCGCCGCCGCGCCGCCAATCGGTTTGTAAAATCTTTTTCTGTCATTTATTAGCTTGAATTTAAAACTTTATCAAGTCTGAAAATGAAATTGAAGATTAATTGAATGCAGTGAAACAAGAGATGATAGCAATAAAGTAAGGACGTCTCAGTATACCTTTCTTTTAATGTCTCAGTCCAAGTCTCCCAACTTTAGTGTTTTTATTAACAAGCCTCTAGGACTGCTGGGATGGCTTAACTTAATTTCTGTTATGTTATTATCCTACTTAATGCATTTCAACTGCCATGTGGACAATGAGAGCACAGAGCAGAAAAGAAGTCGGACACGTTAGCTCCATTATGGAAAGACATGTGGCATTCATTTCAAGCAACAGTTTTTATGCATCCTTAATGATGTTGGTAATCCATGGAAGTAAATTGTATTAGGAACTTGTTTAAAAATAATATGGCATACTGTTAATTCTTCAAATCAGTGCAAGCTGACAGTTTATGGCTACACCTGGTGCACAAAGCCCTAAAAAAATAGCTCACTTTTACCATTCCCAGCCACTAAGCTTCTTCCACTTGCTCTTTTCCATCACAGATGGGGTAAATGAAGGAATATGCCTTTATACCAAGGTCTGCCAAGTTCTTTCACATTATACCCCTGACTCCCCTAAAGTTGACTCCCCTCTCTTCTGAGGCTGTGTGCACATCACAGACCTCCACAGCTTCCACACACCCACCCACTTTCACTGCTGAAATGAACGCGCTTGTGCCAACAAAAGGAATGTGTGCAGTCATGCCCTTCAAGGATGAGGGCCTGAATGAACCTAACTGTGCTATCAACGGGGTCAAAAAAGGGTCATTGACTTTAGCTCCCTTCCTTTAATGTCATATGCACAGGAGTCTTTTTGTTTTCATTAACAGATCCCATCACAATGCTTCAAAAAGCTCAGGATGAAGAGACAATGACACATCTGCAAATATTCAGCAGATTTAACGCTGATTAATATTCACAGCCACTGATCTGATGCGAGCGTCAAACACAAACCCATTTCACAAACCGACGCTTTCATTCAGCAGCAAATATTTAGTCACCTGCCAGGGTTTAAGTGGTTATCAGCGTGCCAATGCTGTGCTGGCACCAGTAGAGGGACCTACAGACCAGAGGAAAATGGCCTTGATCATTAACTGACTCATGCCATTAGTCCCCCATGGTTTTTACAATGGCTCCACCAGTTCAGTCAAACCTCAGCTATCTATGTTCAACAGTGTCATCATTCATAAATCACTGTGCATTAAAGCGGCAGAATTAGCAGCTAATGAATTTGATGAGCTACCAACAGAGGAGTGCGTGGGATGAATGACTTATGTCCAATCTGAGCTATTCTTATCTATAAGCTATCATTTGTTGTTGCAGTCACCAACAATCTGTGATGGGAATCAATCAACTTTATCTAATATATTTTATTTGATAGGCATTTGTTTCAACAGAAGAAAAAGCAGACCTAAATACAACAGTCCATTAGTGTAACAAAAAAACCCAAAAAACAATGTGACCACCCTTTTTAGAGTAGTCCTCATCTCCTGAAAAAACATGACAAATATACAACCCAGACACAACCTCAATGCCCACTGGAGAGTTCCAGTAACAGTCAGCTTATGCAACCTGCAGCCATCAAAGAGCTCCACCGACACCGAGTAAAAACACCGCTTAAATAACGGCTGTGGTTAGCTTGGCTCTTTGCACCCACCAGCCCTGACATTTACTGTAAGCGTAGTGTCGATGCACTAAACATCTGGGGCCGGTGGTCCGCGACTGGACCCTGAATCACAGGTGACTGCTGCTGAGTCACGCAGAGTTTCTTTCACTCAGCCCTGCTGCAAGTGTCTTCTCCTTGCACTCAGACTGGGAGTTTCTCATTTTTTGGTTTGTGTGTCACTGCTGGCATTTGCGTGCAGATTTTTTTTCCCCTCGTTTCTTTCGCCACATGTTGTTGATTGATTGCGTCTCCATTTGTGTTGATTGTTTTTGGTGTTTTGATAACAGTGATTTACAACTGAGGCCATCAATCAAGCCCCACTGCTACCAGGGCTGCAACGAACAACTGCTCACAGCGTTTTGTTCTTTTATTAGTGCATCTTTTGGTCAATAAAACTGATGAAAAAGAGATCAACTTTGTCCTTTTTTTGCACTTTTTTAAACATTTTCTCTCTGTTTAAAGGTTAACGTGCAGCCTGTCTGCATTCTTGTCAGGATTCCCTCGTTTTACTGGACACAGCCACAAAACACACTTCCACCAGTGTCACTTTTAGTGTTTCCTCACTGGCCTCCCTGACATTATTATCTATTAATAGTTGCTGACATGAAGCAACAAGAGGGGTCCCTTTCTGCATGCGCCTCTCCTGTGTCACCATCACACACTCACATCTTTCCACACTCTCAATCATCCCACACAGCTACAAAAACAAAGTCCAGACAAAGGAAAGAGGGTGTGCGCGGATTTCTGTGTAAATCTGTGTTCAAGAAAAAAAGAAAAATGAGGTAAGCGCTAACAAGAGAGCAGACAGCGGATATTGTGAAAACTGTGATGCCTGTGTGAGTGAACGTGTGTTAAATGCAGCCACAGCATGACACAAAATGTTTAAATAAAGTTCAGTTAGCCCTGAACTCAAGCTTATATAAAAAAGGTTCTTCAATACAAGAGTGGAAGAAGCAAACAGAAAGTCAGAGCTGGGATTCTAAAAACATCTGTAGGAACAGGACTCGGGACAAACACCTGTTGACTGGAAAAAAAAAAACCTAATGAAAGAAAACCAAAGGAAACAGAAGGACGTAGGCTTTTTATGAGTGGACCTGCAGGACTTCCAGCCGAGGAAAAAGAAAACACAAACAGCTATTTGGACTCAAGTTGACAAATGGCCCTTACTTTCCAATTCCCTGTGATCTTGCTCCTTGCAGTCCTGAGTTCTATTGTTTGGCAGTAACATGGGCCAAGCCTCGGGACATGTGGGCTCACCAGTAGCAGCGAGGTCGAGGCAAGCCCTGCCAATTTGTTTGAATGCACTTACAGTTGCATGCTAAGGCGCTCGGTGTTCCAGACCTGGCTTGGCACACTAGCTGTCAGAAGAGAGACTTACCAGTGAAGGGACGGAGCCTTGTTTGATCTCTTTCCCCGTCAGCCTTACTTGTCAAGAAGGGCATTTATGAGGGGCGATGCGTTGAAGGGGGAGCTGGAGGAACTTTTTTTAAAGCTCATATCATGCTTGAAAATCTCGGGGGCCTTCATCGCAGCATGTTTTAAAAGCGCCTTTTAAAGTGAGTGTTAACAGCAACCCTCCCCTCTGCTGCTGCACTGTTTAAGCTGGTTGCTTATTAGTTTGCAGGAGAGAATGGGAGGGGGGGGTCTGCAGATCGGACTGAGGAGGCGAGAGATGGTGTGATCAAGTTACACAGAGCCAGTGGCTGACAGCATTATTTATGGGCCATTCCTAATGGATTTAGAGTGACAGAAGTTTCAGTTCGCTGGAAGGGTCAAAGTCAGAGACAACAGAGCACTAATGCCAATGAGAGTGACAGACAGATTTGTAAGTGACCTCTCTTGGGGTAGGGGTGGGTGGCAGATTAGGGACTCTGAGAATTCAAAAAGAAGAAAAGACGGTTCAGAGGAAGCAGAGCAGGATGACTCTTTTTCTCTCAGAGGACTGAGAGTGATGGAGAGAGATGTGTCTAGGGCGAGACAGCAAGCGTTTTTCCAGTCTATTTGCCCTGCGTCTAGACCCAGAGTCAAGGGGGCAGGCCCAATAAAAAGACTGGATATTGCAGCACAGACACTGGGTTAGACAGAGTCCAAAAATACTGATGAAAGGCTGTACTGTAGACTGGCTGAGGACACTGAACTCCAGTGATAGTCAGCAAGAAAACTCCCGTGTCCTCAGTCTATCATGCTTTCTAGACTTTCTAGCAGAATTGTATCTGAAGAGTCCAATTATGCTCCAAATAAAGCTGGACAAGCCTATTAGGACACTTTGCACCAAAGTCATATGGGTACCTTTTCACAACAGAATAGCAATCAAGAGTTCTGCAGCAAAAAAGGGACTTCAGCTGATACAACAAACACCTTTTCCTGCACTGGAGGTGGTATTAATAAGAAATATATGAGTAAAAAACCAAGTCTTCTAATAGCTTCTATTAAATATTAGAAGTCTTAAACAGCACAACAGTTTCTGAAATCCTTTCCAAGGGATAAACAGAATCATAACTAAAACAATTCCGGGAATTCAGGATCAAAGTGTACCCGAAGAGTGTTTGATGTGAGCGTGGACTGAAATGTGCATGTTTAAGTGGAAATGCAGTCCGTGTATTTTGGCCAGGAGTTTGATAATCACAGTCCGGAGATCAAAGGGGACAACTGAACTGAAATGGAGCTTTCTGCACCGATGAAGAGCATGACCACGAGCGTCTCATTCACTCCTCTTCCTCTCAGAGGTCATGAAGCTGAGGAAGATTCCAGGGTACAGGACCCACTGAGGCTATTTAGGAACATATGCATTCACCACATAATAAAAAAGAACCACCTTTGGTCATGGCCAAAGACAGATTGTGTTTCATGGTTCAGAAATCACTCTCTCTTGATTTTGACAAACAGCTTTCAGTGTTTCAATCTAAAAGAGCATCAAGGTTCTCAAAGGCAACCAGCGTGATAAAAAGAAAAATTACAAGCACACGTCTGCCAGGTCACCATTTCTCTGGCTCAGAGTCAGCACAGTTGGACACAGTATTCAACACTGATTTGTTTGCCCTTACTTCGCTGGGAAAAAATCCCAGAGAGCTGCAAAGCTCTAACCAGATACCTGCAAAGAAATCTCGCTTAATGCTCCCACGGTACACTGTTACACACTTTCTGCAGAGGAAAGGGGTTTGGCCATGAAGTACTTAAATTGCTTGCCTTACAAAGGGAGCAAATGATTTTAAAAGCAACATTTAAAAAAAAAAACATATGAATATATATTTTAGAATGTGTATACTGCTTTTGATTGCTATTAAGAAGTTTTTTCTCTGCAGAGTAACATTGAAAAACATTTAAGAAGAGTGCAAAATTGACAATGTGCTGCCACCGCAACTTGTACTCACTCAAACCCAGGAATTCCTCCAGAGCTACTGTGGAGAGGTTTTTCAACATCAACTGGCACTCTGAAGCATTAACAAACATAAGACCTTGGGGGAGAATCAAAATCCATCTCAGAAAAGATGAGACCTTGAAAAGCATGTGGATAAGGTCAGCTTTTCCAACAGAATGTATGAGTGTGCTGTTAGCAAAGCCATTATTAGAGTATTCTGTCCAACACGTTTCCACTGAAAAGCAGCTTTTTTTTGCTCATCAGACATTATGTAGAGCCACACAGATTCAATTATTATGTGTGAGAATGTGGGCAGTGTGGAGGTGGCGGGTATAGAAAGCAAAGGCTTATATACTTTCTCTGCTGTACGTTTGCCTCTTCATGGAACTGATTGATTTGATCTTTGTCAGTTTATGAACACGCACAGTGGCCTGCTGTGGGGAATATTCATACTGGTATTCTGATATTCTGAAATGCTGCAACAGCTCAAATCATTTTTAGCCTGGGTGACAGACATCAACTGTGTTAGCACATGACACTAATGCAGTATGTCAACCTCTCATGGTAAATATAATAAGAGAAAAAGCATGTTATTTTGCAGTTAATGAGCTCACTCTAGAGAGAGAAAATGTTGCTTTCTACTGTAGGTCATTAGACACTTCCCCTGGAATAGACAGCTTAGAATGTAAAATAATCAAGCTCGCAGCTAGGTTGATGTGTAAACCTACAGTATCATATTTTAAATAGACGTTTATCAGAGGGAATTTATGCAGGGCTCTGGGATGAGGCTAAATCATTGCCCTTGCGTAAAGATGAAGGCTCTTATTTCATTGGTTCTAAATGCAGGCCTATTAGTGTGTATCTGAATTTTAGTGGAGATTATTTGATTATTTTCAAATACATTTTGGATCATTTTTGTCAGAAGGGGGATCTAACAAATGTACAACATGCTTATAGACCTGGATATTCCACCAATACAACATTAGTGCATATGACAGAACAAAGGTTGAGGCATATGGATAACCAAAAGTTTGTAGGAGCCATTCTTTCAAATTTTACAGCTGCATTTGATAAAATTGACCACAATATCCTCATGGAAAAACGTAAATACTATGGTCTCTTACCTCTAGCTTTGACCCTAATGACGGGTTATTGTTCAGGAAGGACGCAATGTGTGTACTACAGTATCACCTTTTCTAGCAACAAAGAAATTTACTGTGGTGTTCCACAAGGTAGCTGTTTAGGCCCTCTATTATTCTTAGTTTTTATAAATAATTTACCTTGTGCTGTTAAAAAGCTGACCTAGTTATGTCTGCAGACGATTCAACATTATTTAGTCCTTCTTCAACATAATCTGAATTAAGGAAGAACTTGTTGGATAATTTGCAGAGTGAAGCTCTCTGGTGACTTGAGACTTGACTTTGACTTAACAGCCCAGTTAATAATAAAAAGCAGGATATACACACTCGATTTGAAAGTAGTTTTGCTCTTTTTTTATACCACCTGAATTTCCCAGCAGCCCACACAAGTGAATTAATATGAAAAAAATCAAACGTGGAAGAAGAATAGAGGGCACCAGAAGGCAGCAGGCAGAAGGAGAAAACACAAGGAGGCAGCTAATCTTTTATCAAAGCTCTTATCTTCTGGCCAGTGGAGGGGAGAAGTGGTGATAGTGAGTGTTGAGTATGTAGACAAGTGCTGCTGCCTGTTATGAATAACAAGCAGGTGATCCAGCCACATCTGCAGCCCACAGGAGGAAAAGGAATACCAAGATACCAAATAAGCGTCTGGTCTAAAATAATAACCTGTCTCTTTAAGTAGCCTACAGTTTAGTGAATAAAGTGTGCAGTACAGAAACATTAGTTAGAAATATCCAGCTGGTGCATGTGTTACCGTATGATTTTGTCTACTCTGAAGAGAAGTTGCTTGAATATTGCAGAAGGCTTCAAATGAAAAGGAGGACTACAAATACAAGAGCGATTTAGTTTATCAAGTGAACCTGCCAAGTAGGAACAAAATCCCTTTCTGATAACAGCATGTATTGGATGGCTGCTTTGATTTGAGAACTGACCTTTTCACTGCAGTCTCAACAGAATGGCTAATCACCATGTTCTGCTGACAGCTAAAAACTTTTAAGTGGCACTTTTCTTGGGTCACAGGCCCGGGTGATGGGCAGAGACCAGAATGGATAGCAGGTGACTGGTTTAGTCTTTCAACACTTCTCAGAGGTTCATTTTCAGACTGGGATGTGCTGTGGATGACTGGGAGCTATTTCACTCAGAGTTGGTTTTTGGACATGCTTTATATCGCTTTTTTCTTTTACAGATCAGGATTTTAATGTCACTTTGTATGTAATAAAACACTGAAAGGGCCAGGTTCATCATGTGTCAGCAGACTGGTAGTTAATATGCTAGCTGCAAATTTGCAGTGGTGCACATGCTGCTCACTCTGAAAACTTTTCCCTCAGAGTCCAGTAGTGGGTTAACGCAGCTGCAGTTGATCTTAATATAATGCTGTAAGTGGTGGATGCAGAGCAGCGCCAAAGGAAAGATTAAGCCATCGTCAGGTGGTGTGACTGACAAGTGATTTATGAAATATGCTGTGCAGACCATGGCAAAGTGCACTGAAAAACAAAAAAAGGCAGAAAAATCCACTTAAGCATATTGAAAACACTAACAAAAGGCACTAACAAAGCTTTAAATCCATGCTACTGCAAAATGCTGCAAGAGCAAGCTTTGATCTTGCACCATTACAAGAGCAACTCCATCTTCCCTCCTCTTAGCTCCCAACATCCACTGCTGCCTGTTAATATTCTCAGCCTCTCCTCCCTTATCTCACCCCTCTCCCACTCATTCTTCTGCCTCTATCCGTCCTCCCATTTCTCCACCATTTTCACCTTAATCTTCATATTTTCTCACCCATTCATCTTTCTTTACTATTACATCCTCTCTTTTATCACCTCCTTTTACTCCTCCTCCTCATCTTTCCTTAGACAAGGGATCACAAAGCCAGGCGTGCACCCTGGGACATAGTAGGAGGGAGGAAGAGAAGTCTAGTCTCGCCTATGAGACAGAGAGAGATGATGAGAGAATCAGGTGTCTGGATGACCTAATGAATAAGCAAAGCCACGGTCTTAAAAACATTAAAAAAAAGACAAGTTATGGCTAATGTGAATGAAAAAACAAACTAATAGTTGGGTTTGGTTTCAGCTTAAAGAGGCAATAGTGGAGGTCCCAAAGTGTGTTTCTGATTTACCTCCTCAATGTAAGGCGGCTGCCCCAGAGGCCAGCAAACCAGCGTTTCTAGGAAGAGATAGAAATTTATTGCATTCACGGCTGGATTGTCAACTGAGACCCTGAGCTCCCCCTGACGCAGCCGTAGATTTGGCAAAAAACGGTATACAGTATAACTTGTGCCATTTCTCGAAGGCCATAATCTAATGTGCTTTTTCTGTGTAAAGGGTGGGTGGGGATCCTGTGGGAATAAAACCCCCGACCCTGTAAAAACAGCACGCAGTTTTGATTTCTCAAAATCAAAACCACTACTCTCACAAGTCCCCAAGGCCTGCTCTGTTCATTTTAAAGGGCAAGAAGAAGCACAAGGGCTGCCTGGGGTCAGTATGATGAGGTCAGCATGTTAGTACTCGGAAAGGTAAAGCAAAGATCAGTGACTGACTTCTGATAGTGGCTGATGAAGTTTGTGTGGCAGACTTTGTAAAGGAAAAGGCAACTTTAACTATAGCTTGCTGTAATTCGAGCAGCTCTGGAGTTTCCTCAATAGCAGGCTTAGTCTTGTTTGCTTCTCCCCAGAGCTACGTGACTGTATTACAACTCTTTACTAAACTAGCAGGATCTATCTTAATGAATGATCTTTAGTGCAGAGAGACTTCCCCTTGGACAGAGTAACACCAGCTGTTCCCTCATTTCTCTTTGGGCTAAGCTGAAGTAATTTAATTGGAAGTTGATTCATTATATGTGGATATAACTATGATAAAATGTACAACAATTCCTTGAAAGAGTACGTGCAACTGGGCTTTTGCTGCTCGACCATCACAGAAAAAAGCTCTTTCCACATTCATGCACCTCCCTTTTAGTTACATTTCTGTGTTTTGACGCTTCATGCTGCAGAGGCCACTTGGTGGTTATTCTGCTGGTGACTTCACTCGTGCTGGACTAGAGCGTCCCTGTGTCTCCTCAGGCACCTCACTATCAGCTGGGGCAGTGGACAACAACACAATGCAAATGTGGAAGTGTGTGTGAAACCAACAACCGCATCTGGTTTTACAGTCGAGGCGTGCGTGATGGTCACAGCGGCTTCAGGTACAGTAACAGATACCAAAGCCTTTTTTCATAAATAATCATGAATTTAGAGTAGAACAGATTTATCAAAGCTTTATTCTGCAGTAGTGTAAACTCTGAACAAAGTGCGCAGCCTTTTTAAAGGTACTTTACTGTCCTCGCCCTTTGATTCCTCTCTGCAGCTTTTCCATGCCATCCATCATCCGCTGAGGTCACTGCGACCTTTAAACTGGAATATTCTTGGCATTGTTAAAATCATTAGGGCAAAAAATTCAATTGGCTTCAGTGGAGATATAAAGGAGGGAAAAATGGTTTTTTTTTTGGAAGAAAATGGGCAAGCCCCTAATTATCACTAAAACCCAGAAAGTTCCACATGGCTTTGAGGCCACGTGACGATGGGATGACTCTTTCCTCACAATGAGACCAAATCATCAAAAAACAGTGAGTCATTTTCGCCGATCAAAACTGCCATCCCAGGGCAGGCTTTGTAAATGATACGATCCTTTCAAATGGAAGGTTTTGAATGTGCAGGTCCCTGAAACCCTAGACCCCAGGCCACTTGGTTTTTGTGGTGCGTGTCAGTAATTCCTCTGCCCAACAGGGAGAAAGTGATATTTTGCAGCCGCAGGGGAATTGCCCCATCACCACAAACCTCATCTTACTACCCTAATATACAGAGGATTTTTCCACGAAGCGGGTGGTGGGGGAGAAAAAACAACAATTGAGTTATATTGAATCAAGAAAGTCTCTTTTTCTCCCCAAAAGGCAGGTCACAGATCAGTTTATAAAGACAGTTGGTGCACGTGGACATGCACTTTAGAGCATGGGGCTCTAATGCTGATCTACATCCATGTTGTTCTTTTCCAGTAGGGTCAGTGGCCCTAAAGTGGAATTGGATCCACACTGAAGGGAACATCTGCTAGGACTGATTTTAACCTTGGATGCGCTTTGCTCCCAGTCTACTCATCCTGTGAGACAATGCTTCTGGAATCACTCTTTCGCTGCTTCTTTCATCATCCTCAGCCCTTTATCAAACTCGAGTCACATTTCTGTGACTCGAGCGTGGGGCAGCAGGGGCCGGAATGCCATTTTTTGTACTAGGAGAATAAAGCAGGAAAATGCAGGCAGGGAAAGTTAATGCTGATCACACAGCTGCCATTCTAAGAAGCTTTGAACAATGTGCAGTACACTGTGTGCCGGCTGAAAGCATCACATCTGTGAATCATTGTGTGTTAAGTGGATAAATAAATGCCAGTGTTACCCTGTTATTTTAAAACAGCCAAACCAGCTCATACGTCACATTTACTCGGGAATTCCGCACAAATGGTTCACATGAAAGAGTCGGTGGCATGAGCGTCAGCCTAGATTCGTGTCAACATCAGCCTGAGAGACATCAGGTATGTTACATCCATGTGACAAAACCATTCAGCCCGTCTTAAAATATTCTGGAATAAGTCTGCATCCCCACTCACACTGTGCCACACATCCCAGCGTGCCTTCAGACGGGAATGTGCGTCAGTCGGTAATATGCGTCACCTCCAGTTTCAACAATACCTAACTAGAGGTGAATCTAGTTCCCACAGCATGATGACCTCAGATTGCTCAAGTAAACACTGGCTGACCTTCAGTAAACAGGGCCAGTGATTTTGTGCACACAAGGCCTGTTAGTAACCATCCTTTAGGAGACGCCGTCTCACTGCAAGGAAATGCAGCTCCCAAATTACATCTTTAGAGATCTATTAAACTTAAAAAATTGCATGTATTGGAACACGACCAACTGGTTTTACCAGCTAAAGAGAAAGCTAAATTTTTAAAAAGTGCATTTTATATATAGACTAAAAAAATATATGCCTATAGATACACATCTACAAGCAAACCTGCTGCAATGTGAGAAGATTTGATGAATGGAGCTTCCTGCTCATCATTCCAAAGCAGTCAAGCTGTCAGTCAGAGGTTTGTCAATGGGCCCTGCTAGTAGGCCCCCCTCAGAGGTTCACCCCAAATTCTTTGTCAAACAAGTTAAATGTGGTACCGGAAAGGTGCTTCAACCTGATTTCGGAGCACAGTCGGTTGTGCAATAGCGGAGCGCATTAAAAGCTGATATGGTCAGTTACTTCTGAAAACCCTAAAGACGAGGGTGAAAAGAGAGCTGGTGACTGCAACAGGGGCGCAGTGGTGTTTTAGAGGCTGCCATAACAACCAGTATCCTGGTGCTATTATTAGTCATCAGAACAGGCACATGATGCGGGTGCTGAATTTTCGGTATTTATTGGTTGTCTTCACGTTCTAGCTGTTCATTTGTTTTGCTCTCTTGTTGTGTTTGTTTTTTTTTTTAATATATTTTAGGGGCAATTTACTTCCAGGAGCACAAAACCACCATAATATATCTGCAGCGAGCTCAAGAGACTGTTGATCGATACCCACTGGCTCAATAATTTTAGAAAAATGATGCAAAGTGTGCCTCTCTGCCTGTAAGCAACTCCTGGGTGTTGTGTATTAATGACCAAATGGCTTTCAAAGTGATTTTTTCTTGTTTGCATTGATACAAAACTGTACTAGAAAATCACTTTTCGTCAGAACAAGGCATCCCTTTTTTCACATATCCCTTTTATGGGGGGG
>VUQK01003434.1:4296-16611 GCA_015106715.1 Bujurquina vittata | reverse complement strand
CGTTGCTCCACAGCTGCTCTTAAGTAGCAGCTAATAGCTCGGCCTGATTTATTCTCTGCTCAGTGCTCCTGAGAGTTCATAGCCTGGCTTCACAAAAGGGGATTTCAGCTCTCTCTCTTTCCAAGGAGGGTTATGAAGGCCTTCACATTAGCTGTGACATGATGGAAAGTGGGCACTTGCATGCTTTGAGTGCTTTGAGTATCAGCAACAGGAAACGTTACTCACTGAGTGTCTGTATGTTCCTCATTCCAGCTAAGCTTTCAGCACAAGGTGGGAGTTCTTTACTGCAAGGCAGGCCAGAGCACAGAGGAAGAGATGTACAACAACGAAAGTGCCGGCCCAGCGCTGGATGAATTCTTGGATCTGCTTGGTCAGAGGGTGCGCCTCAAAGGCTTCACCAAGTACAGAGCTCAGCTGGATAACAAGAGTAAGATGAGACGCGTATCACACTCGCCAAACTAAATATCCACAAACTGCAAGCCCACACACACACTTCCAGTCCTGCTGAGTGCAGATGCTGTGCTACATGTCTTCTTGGGGACTGTAGTGTTTTCTGAGGCTATGCATCTTTAACCTTGCTTTTTGTTTTATTATATCATCAGGTCATCTAACTTTTAACTAACTCTCTGCAATGTGGTGTAAGATTTTGAACACCCTGTCCTCTCTTATAGCCGATTCCACAGGCACACACTCTCTTTACACTACCTACAAGGATTATGAGCTGATGTTTCACGTGTCCACCATGCTCCCCTACACACCCAACAACCGACAGCAGGTGAGTAAACCGTACCCTTCAGGCTCTGTCCTCTGCAGCACGCCACCATGTTTGCTCTTCTGTGTAGTGAGCTGCTGTCTAATAGATTTAATAAGTCCCTGAGCAACTTCCTTTTAGGATATCGCCAGTCCTGACTCCTGCCAATCTTCCCCAGAGACTCATTTCACCACGGTAATGACCTATCAGTTGAAAGAACGAGTATTGCCATGGTGACGGTACCCCGTACTAGGACTTTAATCAATGCTTCCCTGGGGGCTGGACCAGACGTGGTATTAAATGGACCTCTGTCTGTCTGCGCTAACAAGTGGAATTAAGTGGATGTAACAGAAGGCTGGCGAGTGATGACCCTCTAAAGATGAGATTACAGAGGTTTGCTGTATTAGTATCTATGCTGCTCATATGGTTGTGCTTGTTGAGCCCATAATACAACCTGTGGGTACCACCCTATATTAACAATTATAATATATATGATATATAATACACAGCAGGAACATCTAACAAGTAAGTGTAAAAAACATTGATTGGCAGGATTTTGGAGTGGTGATTCTTTTCATCCAACTGTATTTCACAAAGTGGGATTGTTTGACTTAATCCCTGGTGGTAATATTCCAACAGGGCCAAGCAGAGCTCGACCTGCTCATCCCTTCATCATTTCCAGTTCACCTCTGGACCCTTTAATCCTGCTTGTTTCTGGCTCTCGCTGACCCTGACTGACAAGCTCATACCAACCAGAGAATGGGGGTTAATGACCTGCACAAGCCAACAATACAAGCAGTATAAATTGGGTTTGGGTGAATATGTGTCCTTCACACACATATCCTAAATTGGGTTAGTTGATTATATCCCTTCAACCCAAAAATCCCTTTGTCCTGTTTTTAAGTATCCAAGCTGGGAGCAGTGAGCCTGTCAAGGAAATGGACAAAATGTGCAAGCTTACTCAAAGCATTGATTTTCGTCATGCGGTGCTTGATCACTGCATTCAGTGTAAGAGAGATGCTCAAATGTCAATCCAGGACAATTAAGCTAAATGTGGCGTTGTGTTAGTCGTGTCAAAATTGTGCCGTTTGATGTTTGACGTAAAAAAACAAAAACAAAACAACAATCTTCTTGTTTGAATGTTTTTCCAAGCTGTCGGGCTGTGGTTGAAGAAGATTGTTTTAAAAGGAAAGGCCTGTGGGAAGATTAAGCGTGTCAACTTCATTTTCTCAGTTACCACATGCTGTCCTACTGAGAACGTGATGTGAGCACCACAGGATTGCGCGGATGAATCATCTTACAGATGAATTCACTAAGTAACAAATCAGTGAGACAGGAATTTAATTTAGATATGGTACATATACATGAACAGCACTGGCATGTTTTCTTTTAGACGTGCTACGTGTGTTTGTATGGCTGTTATCAAAGCTATCAATCAAATCTTTTTGCATTAAAAAAATGCATTTGCATCATTATTTCCTGGTTCATAAGCGATAGCGTGACAGGATCACTGTCAGTCTTGCTGTCCTCATCTTAATGAGGAAGTTTTTGCCATCAAACTGTGTTTTGTTGCGTTATTGGGGGGGGGTTGGCTAGAGGCACAAAGGTTTGCATGGGAAAATTTCCAAGTAATGAAAAGGTAAATGTACACCTTACTTTTCCTGGTACTGGCCTTTGTTCAGATGTGCTTCATATACTTCTGTATTATTAAACTAACCCGACTGTGTTCATCTTTTATATAATGTAATTTCTATTTCTCCTTTTTCTTACAGTTATTAAGGAAGAGGCACATTGGCAATGACATTGTCACCATAGTGTTTCAGGAGCCCGGGGCTCTTCCTTTCACTCCAAAGAACATCCGTTCTCATTTCCAACATGTGTTTGTCATTGTCAAAGTCCACAACCCGTGCACCGATAACGTCTGCTACAGGTAAACAGAACAAGCATGCACCACGCCTGCTAGGCCCTCTCAACACTGTTTTACTGTGGTTGGTAAAGAAAAACGTGTAAGGGAGAAGGAAAGGAGAAAATCATGTGACTTTTGTGGCACCAAATATCAGAGCACTTCACCATGGGATGAGCAACTAAATAACGTGCTTGGGACAGTTTAGGCAAATGTGTTGATCTTCTGATGTGTGCTTCATAGGTGTCTTTGTGTCAAGTGGCTCTCCGTGGACTTTTAAGAGCACTTAATTTAAAAGGCTATAATAATAGCCTGCTCAGTGATTTCTGTGGTGTCTCTCATGACTTCATAGTAATGTGCCAGAATCACAAGGCTCTTTTCATCTGTTCAGTGATGATACAGTTATTATCTTCAGAGACACCTTGAAATTACGAGCTGTGAATTATGACTCGAGAGTTTCTGAAGTCAAGACGACTCTTGCTAATAACATAGCATTTGTTGGAGAGAGCAGGATTTGTCTCAGTAGAAATAATTTCACTAAAAGACATATAATTTCAGCGCTCATCAACTGCGTGCTCATTATTCATTCAGTTCAATACTCATCCACTTTTTCTGATCTGTCACTCCTGCGTTTGATTTATTCGTTTCCTGTTTTCCAGCGTTGCTGTGTCCAGATCTAAAGATGTGCCTCCGTTTGGACCTCCTATTCCCAAGTCTGTAACTTTCCCAAAGTCAGCGGTTTTCAGGGACTTCCTGCTTGCCAAGGTCATCAATGGAGAGAATGCCGCACACAAGTCAGAGAAGTTCCGAGCCATGGCGACTCGTACGCGACAGGAGTACCTGAAGGACCTAGCTGAGAACTTTGTTAGTACGGCTACTATAGACTCAGCTGTCAAATTCAGCTTCATCAACCTCGGAGGCAAGAAGAAGGAGAAGGTGAAACCCAGGAAGGACGCACATCTGTTCAGCGTGGGAGCCATCACCTGGAGTGTGCGTGCCCGGGACTTTGGCCAGTCTTTGGACTTCGACTGCTTGCTCGGCATATCCAATGAGTTCATTGTGCTCATTGAGGAGGAATCAAAAAATGTGATCTTCAACTGCTCGTGTCGTGACGTCATCGGGTGGACCTCAGGGATTATGAGCATTAAGATTTTCTATGAGCGCGGCGAGTGTGTAATGTTGTCTGCTCACGACAACTGCGGAGAAGACATCCGAGAGATGGTGCAGAGACTAGAGGTAAGTCCCTTAATGTCTGAATTGGAATAATCACTGTCATCATAGAGCTCTCAACGACAGCTGGATTTGACCATGGAAGGCCAGTGTGTTGATCCTTTTGTAGCACGTTGTAGGCTCCTGTCTTCAGCGTCAGTTTCTAATCATACCATACATAGATTTCCAAGAACAAAAGACATTAGCTCAATCCAAACAAACACCACGCCCACCTCACGGGGAGTAATTCATTCTGTGTTTGCCCTGTCTGTGGATAATTGATGCTTTTGTTTAAGTTTGACATCTGGTTTATTTGTGAAATAATGAGGAGATTACAGTAAAAACAATTACACTGTCTGCTACTGGTGTGTGTAACACAGTTTTAATAGATCAGGAAAGGTGCAGCCCCCGTTGGCGCTAATGCAGGCATCTGCATTACCAAAATGCAGATGCCTGCATTTTCTAAATGCACCCTAAACTATGTATATGAAATATATTCAAGTCCACTTCTCCATGTGCATGCTACGGTGCTTTCACCTGTTTTTTGTCACCTGCAAGAAAAGTTTGCCACCAGTAAGACATTATTTGGGTGACTATGTTTACTAGATGTGTCTAAGTGCCTTAAATATACTTTAATTTTGCTTTAAATGTGGCAGTGGAACATTTTGCTTTGGGATACTTGTGGTTTCTGTGGTGAAACAGTTCATTCTGCAAATGTTGCTCTTGCAGTTGCAGCTTTAATGCGTAACCACAAACCTTTTAATTTTGTTTTCGTTGTTAGGTCAGCAAAACTGTTGCTCGTTTAACCTTCATTTGTCCCATCAATTCTCAAGTGTTGCAGCTCTGCAAAGCTTCAGCTATTGCAAGCTTGTTTAACCCCCCCCCCCCCCCCCCCCCCCCCCCCCCCCCCACCACCCACACACACACACACACACACTGAGAATATAGCTTGCTGAATTAACCCGAAACTCAGTTGCTTTCCAGGCAGCTCCCTCTCCAGGCCACCTGGTCCTTTTTGGGATTGTGCATAGACAGGAATGTGAAACTGTAAAGCAGACCCATCAGAGTTCAGAGAGGATTATAGACCTCCCGTTGAAAGCTTTCTTTGGCTCATCACACATAATCAGCAGAGGTGTGCGGGCAACCGTTGGGGCACACAGTTGCAGATGTCCTGCTCTTGATCGGGCTCAACCATTATGAAACATCACACCATTTTCATGAAAACTAAATAAAGCTGAAGCCGCTCAGTGCCGCCGACGGCTCATTTAATGGATTGAAAGATTAGCGATGATGTGATTTCTGGGCCATTCTTGAATTGAAGGCTGTCTGGGTGCAGGTAAACAGAGAGGCGCTTTTAGCAGGACACCAACCCAGTTCTGAAGGGGAGGAGTGGAAACACAGAGGCACATTTTTGGGTCTGGCAGACTAAGAATAGAGGACACTTGGCCTCATACCACTTCACTCCTATTGAGAGTTCCCCGCTTAGTCCAAGTCCTCTCATCCCTATTTTGTAACTCCACCTCAGCCATCTGTGCAAAGCTGCAGATACATTGCTTTACCTTACGGGACCAGGGGTCCAGGTGTCGTTAAATCTTGAACGTGTTACACACCTAGATACTCGACCCAGACACTGTCCTCTTGTTTCTGCTTCCTGTTGTTCGTGCAGGGGCTTGCTTTTCCTATTCTAGTTTCCATGATTTGTTAACTGAACCTCTAATCAGGCAGCCTTTTGTTTTCTTTAAATAACATTGTGGTTGAATCCCAAAATGCAAACCTGAGCTGTGCCTGACCTTATTCATTCCTGACTGTGTGCTTTCCGGCACTTATCCCTCATAGTCCCGTTTTGGCAGCCTTGTCAACAGTCTTGAAATTTGCAGCAAACTCTGGCCAGCAAATCAGTTGTTCAGCCAACAAGTAACAACACATTTCCTGCTAAAAATTTGATTCCTCTGAAGATTAAAGGAGGCTCAGATAATTTTTATTATCACCTCTTTGCAGTGAACTGAGACGCTCAGAAGAGCTTCTAAATGAGAATGAATAAATGTGCACCTGAGCACAAAGATTCTTCATATCATTACCCACCTTCAAAAAAAAAAACCCCACCACCAGAACCTGAAGAAGTCTTTTCCATAATTACTCTTTTAAAGGACACAGATGTCATTCAGCGTCTACACCACTCATCCTAAGAAAGGACAGAGTGGGATATATTAGCATTTGTGATTAGCCAAAGGACATCACTTCCTCATTCGCTATGCTAATCTCCCCTCACATTTTCTGTCCACCTCTCCAAGGAATTTGTGATTAATATTTCACAGCTAAGTATTATAAAGTATTATAAAGTTGGGGTGGGCTGTGCTGTTTGTGTTGTCACACAGGCAGTGGAGCAGCAGGCAGTAGGCACATTTATTTGGGTGTGAGCTGACCGTGCATGCTTCGTCCCAAAGGTGTCTGTGTTTTCCCAAAATGCCCCGGAGGTCGACTCGAATCAAATTTCATTGGTGGGATTTACAGGCTGCCCAACCTGTGATGTAATGTGAACAGATTGCCCCACTGTAACACACAGAAGAGCCCAGTGTGAGAGCACAACTAAAAAGCTTTGTGATAACGTTTTGCTCTCCGGGGGTGTCGCTGAGCTGGGTGGCCGCATGTTCGGCTTTTATAATGCATGTTCTCTTTGCTTTGGGTGCCACATACGCCACTTTCCTTTGTCTGGTTGGGTTTGTTTAGCTTCCAGAGCCAAGCCCAGACAGTCTGCCCCTTTTAGTGTGTGTGTGTTTTCTTTATGTATTATATGCAACAACAATGCTTCAGATAAGAGCAAATGAAAGTCTATCAATTTGAGTGGTAGAGGAGTCAAAGTAGTGAAGTAAATGAGGGGGAAAAAAGTGAAACTTCATGCTTTAGAATCATTTTCTAATACTGTGTTATGGTTACATCTGATCAAATGGGTATGTGATTGATTTACAGAAAATGAATTTGCCCCTATTTTGATAAGTTTTCAGTCATATTAATCGTTACTGATAACTTATAATTTATTCTGTGATCTCTATGATTATTGTCTGTCCAGCCAGCAGCCCTAAAAACACCCCGAAAAACAGCAGCTTTTCTGTAATGAAGAAAAGCAGCACGCTGAGCAATAAAAGAACTACTTAATTGGTGCTAATCAGCATCATTATGAGGTCATACATGTTGCTACAGATAACCAAAAGTTTTGATAGCATCCTGGCGTCCACACTGTTAAGCACACGTGTTCTTTATCACACTATAAACTATACTCCTAGATTTAGCTGCTGTTTCTATAAGAATCGTGAGTTGGCGTCCAGAGAGTTACCGATCCGCTACAGCAGACTAACGAGATTTTGTCATGTCTGTGAAACATGCGTCCACAGACAGGGCTATCCGTGTCAGAGCGGTGTGCGACTGTCAGACCTATCATTGAGGATCAGTCCAGTAACACTGTTTGATAACAGCAGTGCCAACAGATTTGGGACTTATAATGTTTTTTTGTTTTTTTTTCTTTAGTGCAGTGCTGTAGTTTTTATGACTAGTTATTTATCTGTTATTGGTTTGGCCGTCACGACGTGCGCACGTTGAATTTATGTTACTGTTCTTATCCAAATAACTTCATAGGCCACAAATCCCTCCTATGAGATGATGAATATGCTCTTAGATTCAGGCATTATGAATTTGTGCTGCTCATAGGAGAACCTGAGCAGATTAATTTGGTGGTTGGCTGAATAAAGGGCTCTAATGAAAGCATTTAGAAAGCTATTATTTAGGCCTAATGGATTTCTGAAAAAGGGTGGTTTGATTCATGGTCCCAAATGCAGATGCCTTCTTACACAAACCATTTATTCTAGACTTTACCCCAGAGAACTTCTACATTTCACATTTCCAATTCCTTTTGGAAACGTGAAAGGCTTCTTTAGTTTTTGGTATCTTTTCTCTCGTTTGTGTAACTGGAGTATCTTTGGCTTTGTATTTATCAGCACATAAGGCAGGGACTGTGTTTTTATATAATTACTGGATGGGCCCTTTTGTTGAAATTTTACAGTTGTGGCGTTTTAAGAGGACAGTTATTGCATGATGGTTCATAATGGGGTTCTGCCAATGTGAGAATCTGGTGTGGAGTGTTGACAATCCATAGTCTGTGTTAATGTGTCCCTGAAGCCAGTTGCCACTCTGAAGCAAATGGAGGCAGTCACCCACAACTGAACTGACACTAATCCAGTGGGTGATTAAAGCTCATTAGATGCAGTGTGAAGTTTTATTTCCCACTCGTTGTCATAAACTGTGTAGTCCCAATGTGTGCTTGCCGTGTAGCTAAAATATGGTCAGTCATTTTGTGTCATCAATGTGCAAATAGGTACTCCACTACTCTACTTGCTTTGGTATGTTTGTGTTTTACTGAAATATAACCACCGAAGCAAGTACATTGCTTGAACTTTGTTTGAACCTGAGTTGCATTAAAGCAAAGGATGATGCCAAGCCACCACTGAGCAAAGTGAGCAACTTAATTTGCATGCAAGCACATAATTGGACAAGACCCAACTTTCATTTTCATCCAGGAGCGCAAATGGACAAGCAGAGGCTGTCCAACAAGACTCCTTAGGGAAAGTGTCAAGTCTCTGGCAGCAGTCTGCAAAACGGCAAGAAAGGGTGAAGTGAGTCATCTTTTCATGCTGGATATAGAAAAAAAGTGCTTTAATTAACTGCCAGTTCATGCAGATTATGTATTTGTATATAAATATTACGCTCCAAAGTTCTCCCGAGACACTGACTCTGGCTAATAGACTCGACTCTGTGGACAAGTCTGTGTCTCAGGGGCCAATTAGATCTGCATTCCCCATGCAGCATGAAAAAAGAGCCACTGTAGTTACCCTCCACAAAGACAGGTGTGTATCTGTGTGTGTATAAGTGTGTTTTTTGTAGCTGGCCCTGTGCGGCTCTTTGGCAAGTCAGTTAGCTGTGTGATGTACCCTCTTATTAACTTCAAGTTTGAAAGGTTCTTTGAATTAGCCAAACAAACATGCTGGAGCACTGCCGCCTAAGGACTTCTGCCTCTGCTTTAGAGATTTTCCTAGTATTTTTCTTCTGCATGCATGTGTAATAAAACCCACACATATTTTGCAAATGATGCAAACCATTAACTGTTGGAATATATTGTATCAGCTTTGAAAGGTCTTATTAAGGAATATTAGTATCATTCATATTCCTGTCTGTCTCATCTTCTTACTATGAGGTGCATTGTGTTATCTGCTAAAGCATCTCTTAAGTCCTTCTGTCTTCATGGCTCTGGATAATCCAAATTTATGTGCCTTTATCATAGATTATAAAAGCATACATTTTGATTCTGCTTCCAGATCGTGACCAGAGGCTGCGAGACAACAGAGATGACCCTTCGCCGGAATGGCCTCGGCCAGCTTGGCTTCCACGTCAATTTCGAGGGCATCGTGGCTGATGTGGAGCCCTTTGGTTTCGCGTGGAAGGCAGGGCTGAGACAGGGCAGCCGACTGGTGGAGATCTGCAAGGTGGCTGTTGCTACCCTCACTCACGAGCAGATGATTGACCTGCTGCGCACCTCGGTCACTGTCAAAGTGGTTATAATCCAGCCCCATGAAGATGGCACCCCCCGAAGGTAAAACCTCAATTTTTTCTTCTCATTTTCACCTCAGTTTGAATGCTTTTGTAAAAAGAGAAAAAAAAAAAAGAAAAAGCAATTAAGCCAAAACGACTTAAAAATCAAATGCAGATTTCCTGTTGTGTTTACTTGTTGTCCTGCAGTTAGTGAGACAGAAGCAGGTGCTCCCAAAAAAATTAATGAAGCCATAAGAGAAAAGTAGTTTGGTTTTCTTATTTTTCCCTGGCAGGTGGTGTAAATTAGCTTGACATTTGCTCTCATGTCTGAGATGATTAGCATAAAGAAATGCTTACATACTGTTTGTGTTACACCACTTTATGTTGTCCTCCACTGATTTCTCTGGAGGGAAGTCTCTCTTTGCTGTGAGAGAAATCTCCAGCAGGGCCGCAGACACGGACAGTCAGCATTTCCCACTAATGATAATGAGAAGAGCCTTTTGATTAATGGCTCAACTCTCACTGCCATTGTTTGACAGCTCACATTTGTAGATGGCTTTTTCTCTAACCTTGCACAGCGCTCTATTCAGCAATTAGGATAGGAGTGTGTGCCTTTTTTTAGGGACACACACCCACATAGAGTCCACCGCCCTTGAAATAAAAAGAGGGAGCCTATTTCAAATGTTTTTTGTGTGCATGTGTGATGGAAAGAGACGAAGGTCTGTGTAAAACGCTTGTTCTGAGAGCACATCTGCTTGTTTTGTCTGTGCGAGACAGACAGCCCTGTGAAATCGTATCCGTCACTCCTTCACACTCACATTTTCGACATCTTTGTTTTTCTTCGGCTTCTGGCTGACAGATTTATGTACTAGGAAAATGCTGGTTCCACTTTGTCACAGACAGCCATGGCAGAGTGGCTCGACAGAGTTCCGAAAGAATACGTCAATGTAATCCCATTTTTCTGTGTGTGTCGTTACAGGTAATGCTAATGTTGCTGACTAATCGTTCAAATTAATAACCTGTAGATGATAGATAATCAATCGCAGTGTACTTTCATTCTTTGGGTGTATTTGTGTGCTTTACTAAACTCATGAACTAAAGTGGTGATTGCGAATATAAGATGGGTGAGCAAGTTTTAGATTGGCCAGCCTCGTTTAACATTCTGAAGGAATGTACGCGTAAACAGCTGCGGATGTGTGCGTCATAATAGGTCGCACGCATAGTAGTAACTGTCCTTCAACTTTTGCATGCTGGTCTGGCAACAGAGGAGTAACATATTTGCTCCCCCAGATGGTGAGCTAACGTGCCTCGTTTGTGAAACCGACAAAGCAGCCTCTCTGGCAGAACCGACGTCTAATCCTCTCATCACGATCTGTGATGATACATGATGATACAGTCATCATCACAGTCCAGGAACGCAGGAAGCAGATACAGCAAACATCCTCCAAAACTGGTTCTGTCTCCACAAATGTGTGTCCAGAGCAGTGGTTAAAGGACGGAGGGTTTGGTAAAGGAAGCTTTTGGCATCAGTGCCAGGTGAAGACTTCTGGCTTGGTCCCGCTGAAGCCACTGAAGTCTGGAATTGTAATCTGGTTAGTCAATAAGAAATGGCATTAAAAATAAACATACAATCTACAGCAGAGAAATCCATCAGCGGAATTCTATAGAGCGATTGTGTCACGCTGTGTGTATATAATATGTGTTGTGACGCTTAATGAACCGAGTGTGAACCATATATAGCATTTGTTAATAGAGGCGTCTGGTAGATTAGTAAGTATTACAGCAGAATAGCAGACTGGTCAGTGATGTTGAGCCTTCCCCACTGAAACAGTTTCTCATCGCCGTCCCATGAGAACCAAACAGCTCCATCTCATCTCCTCTGAATATTCTCCCAAGACTCCCAACAAATCGAGAGGTGAGAGGTCGGGTGAAGAATCTCGAGGGCTCTCAACACTTTTCGCTGCTGCGTCTTGGAGTTGCTAAAGTGTGTTGCAGTCAACAATAAGTGCTCCACTTTCTCTAGTATTATCTCAAAGGAAAGGAATTCCGCAGAGGCCCGAAGGCCCCAGTTAGTCCCCTGTGGCCAGAGAGATGGGGGCTAATCTAGCAACAATGGACAAGAGTCTCATGACCTCCAGACAATGTGCTCTGGCTCCACGCTGCTACCATGACAAGGAAAAATGTTTTCATAAGTACATGCAGTGGCTGGAAGGAGCTTCCTCTTTTATTCTTTTTAAATCGCTCCAATATTGTTTAGACGTCCTACTTTTGCGATTCAACAAGGAGTGATGTTGCCGTCTTGTTGCTAAGATGATGTCAAATTAGATTTTTTTTTTAAAACAACAAAAACATTTATAGTGTTGCATTGTTTTATAAGGCGAACCTCCTAAAGCTGTTTATGCCCTAAATGGTTTTACCCTGCTCTGCCTGAAGCTGTGATATGGCTCTAATATTAGCCTTACCTAGTACTGTATTTATTTACACTGGGGGTAGGATGTGGTTTTAGCTCAGTGCAATACCAGAGGCTTTTCCATCATCACTCTGAAAAGCCTTAAACAAGTTCAGCATGTCAGCCTTGGAGCAAACTAATGAGAAAAAGATGAAAAAGATTAGTCCTTTGAAACGGGAATGCAATGTACAGAACATGGCAGAGATTTTGTGTTTTGGTATGTGGTCATCAGAGATGTAAGAATAAACAGAAGGATCAGTACAATGTGGACTAAAATGGATGTTCATTACAAGACATACAAATAGAAGCAGAAAAGCAAATCCCATGTGTTATCTGAGTCTCGGCCTTTAATGTTTGCTCTTTAATATCATTTACTTTTGGAACGGGGGGGGGGGGGTCCCCCCGTCTCGCCCCCCGCCGTCCCCC
>VUQK01003432.1:34853-46143 GCA_015106715.1 Bujurquina vittata | reverse complement strand
GTCTCGCAGACACACACACACACACACACACACAGAGCCAGCAGCCAGGTGAGGTGTGTGTTTGTGCCAGAGCCAGACAGCAGCTCTGTGTTTTATTACAGCCGAGAACTTTTATCAAACCCAACAAACAGAAACACCTGGTGTGTGATGTGATGCTGCAGCGCACAAGCCAAACAACACAAATGAAGGGAGGGGGGCTCATGTTTGTCTCTATATCAGCGCAGAATTTTTCATTATTCCGGATGCAAACTGCTTTTATTGGTGACCTATAAAATATTATGTATGCAAGTCTAGAGCCGCCAAAAATATCAGCGGAGCTGTTCGATTGATTGGCATGAAATTTGCTGCAGAAAGTCATAAAGACCCGTTCTACCTTTCTGATGCATCAAGCAGCCACACAGTGCCGTCTACAGCAAGACAATCCTCACCAATTAAAATCCCGTCAACCCTGCACGGACATGAATAACAGCCAGTTTCTCTCAGTCACAGCCGGTGCCAGAAGTTGTCTAATAGTAATAATAAAGCACCGTAAAGCCAGCGCTCGCGTTAACTCGCTGCAACAGTCAGCTGTCAGAGTGAGCATTAGAGCCGCTTGCTCCTCACCTGCGAGCCCACCCCCATTGCCTGGGAGTCAAACACTTCCAGCCTTTCAAGGCGCTCAAATCTAACCGAGGAATCTTCAGTGCCCAAACCTAATCAGGGAGTGAAAGGGGAAAAAAAGAAAGTGAAAACCAAACAATGAGGGGTGGGAAACTTGCAGCCTACTCCACTGCCACACTTCACGTCTCCTAATGAGGGTTTTGTAGCTTGTTAAAAGGAGGGCCATCGAGTCTGCACTGAATTAGCTGCAGCCAGTTCATCGGGGCGCAGATGCCAAAGCTTGTGCTTGTCTAAAGGGCGTCCAGCCTTCGGGATGGGCGATATTTGCAGCCGGCGTCATTCCTGCGGCATCCATTAGTGCCGTTTGTCCGAGCTGCTGGAGTTGCTTATGGATGCATAAGGTATCCTCTAAGCTTGATACCCTGGTTGTGGCATTAACAATCAGGGTTGCTCTTTGAACCCAAACTGTCTTTCCTTAATCATCCTCCATCAGCAGCTGATTTTAATATCACACCCACTCCTGGGGTGCTTTTGATGCCATTAATATTATTATATGATCATTTTAAGAATTTACGCAAATCGGATTTTCGCTCTTGTCGGATGGCATCTCCAGGTCCAGATTGTTCCCGATGTTAACGCCACTAAAATCATCTCCTAAGTCGGATCACGCGAGTCGGACTTTCGCCTGCCTCGGATATAAAAAATCTGGTTCCAATGAAATGTGATCGCGCAAGTCGGACGAGTTTAGCGCTAAAGCCCTCCTCGGCGCGCCTACACGCACTAACAACAGCTGGAGATCACGTGAGCGTCTGTGCAGTCACGTGACGTCTGGATTGGCTGAACTGGGCGAATGAGCTCATTTCACCGGAGACAATCATGGCAAGCGCGGGAGTCATTTTGGGGCCTTTTGTCTTAATACTGATATGGATATTAAGTAGCCACATATGCACCATGACCGCCCTAACCAACGGCTCATTCTGCTGATTGAGAGGCTCGGTTCTTCTGATCTTTCTCCTCCCAAAAACTGGCTAAGTTCATTTTAATACCGTTATGTAGTATCTACTAAAGACAAGCACGTTTGCTCAACCGCTGTACTTATACAGCGTACTTCTTCCACTAGCGGAGCTAAATATTATCACGCTATTACCTTATTGCCTTAGCTGTATCAGCTGATATAAAAGGCAGAGCAGACCTTCACTCTGTTACACCGATGTACTAACAATACTGCAGTACAGTTTGTAGTGTAAACACACACTCTTAAAAAAAGCTGCAGTATTTAAGCCTGGTGTGAAGGCCTCGACTCCTCATACATCACCTCCCTCACTCCATCCCGGTTTCCATGGAGACTGGACTGATCGGATGATTAGCCGCGTCAATTAACCTCTGACCAATCACAGGGAGAGGCTGAGCAGCAGCAGCAGCAGCAGCAGCAGCAGCTCGTTGTGATCTGCAGGTTCGGTCACAGCTGAATTCAGATGCTTGAACACCAAAATACAACAAGCAGGACTTCCCATCAGAGTCCTCTGCTTAATGTGCAGATATTTATGTAAAAGTATCAAAGTGTAATCAGGATAATGAAGTTTAAAAGAAGTACAAATACCGTGGAAATCCTTTTGAGTCATTTTTAATGACTTTATGCGGGGCTGTAACTCATAATTATTTTCATTATTTACCAGCTACTTTTGGGTAAAATCATTTTCATAATTCGGGAAATGGGAACAAAAGCCTGCTGGAGTTATTCCTGGTGACAGCAGCTCAGAAATAAACAGCTTTTGTCTTGGTGTGATTTTCCCATATTTCATAAGTGCACAGATACATGAGCCCACTTCACACATGGGCTCGATAAAGGCCTGACTCTCCTGCAAGGAGGGCAGGCCATAATTAACCCTGCTACACTCCACGCGCCCTCCTGTAAACGTGGGAATCTGAAGTGCCATGTTTCATATTTGCAGGCCTGGACACAAACACCCTGCCGGCCTCCTCCTCCTCCTCCTCCTCCTCCCAGTAAGAGGACCGGGTCTGAGGTGTCGCGTCAGCACTTCAGGAGAGATAAAACTCCTCCTCAGCCCTCAGACCAGCTCCTGTCCAAGATTATTCACTTCATAACTGTGAACATCCGCACACAGACACGGTTTTAAAGGCTGATTTTGGCCTCAAATGATCCCGTGCAGCGGCGGTTGTCAGTCGCTGACATGTGTCGGTTTGTGTCAGACAACTGAAAAGCTATAAAGTGATCAAGCAGAAGGTCATAAAATGCCAGAAAGGCTAAAGGCCATCATTAATTCCAGGGTGTATGTGAGTCATCGCTATATTATGATGCTGTTTTCATCTCGCAGCACTCTTATGTAAGTCAGAATCTTAACATGCTGTGAATCTTTAACAGGACTGTGAGCAACAAGTCGTGCTTCTCAACAACTGGATTTTCCAATAACGTGAGCTCCATCGGGTTCATGTGGGGGAGGCGGCTCGCAGGAAGCAAAAGCAACACCGCATAATGTACTAAACACGGAGGATTTGGCTCAGTGGACATTCGGGGATGTCGTTTTGAAAGAAATGCATCTTAAAGTTTGATCCCTGGCATCAAACTCCCAACTTTTCCAAAGCCAAAGCGCTTCCAAAGCTGCAGTGTCGGTCTGAATCACCGGGACATTACTGTGCGCTGTGTTTTCCACCTAACAAAGTGTGTCTTTAGCTCTTAATGGCAAGACGAGTGTGTCCTAACGTAAAGAGGAAGTACAGCAAAAAGTCAACGTTGGTGAGCACAAACTGTGTGCCAGAATAGAAACTGCTCTCTGAAACATGCAAGACAGGAGCTCTATTCTGAGCTTCCGTGTACGTGCAAGGAAAGACAACAAAGTGAGGACAGCAGCAGCAGCAGCAGGACCGACAACAACACAGCAGAGCCGGGATCAGTGAGTGCAAACAGCATGAACCCGCTAGAGCCGGGGTGGGTTGCAAAGAGGCTTTCAGAGACAGAAGTAAAGGCGTGCAGGCTGCACCAGCTTAAAGAGTATTATAAAGATATTATACATGTGATAGCAGCAGGAGTGATTTTAGTGACTCTGAGGGAAAATGCACGACACGATATAAATCCTCAGTTTGAGCTCTTCATCGAGCACATAAAGCAAAAAATGGTGCTCTGACTCCCCTCGAGACCCCAAGTTTGCAATGTTAAAGTATTCGATGGCTGGTGCTGTTGCAATTTAAAGTGCTGCTTGAAATCTTTACCTGTAGTTACATTATTATAAAATATATATAAATATATATATATATATATAATAAATTTAATAATTTAATAAATGGGCGCCTCTTGGGTGAGGTGTTCCAGGCATGTCCCACTGGGAGGAGGCCCCGGGGCAGGCCCAGGACACGCTGCAGAGATTATGTCTCTCGGCTGGCCTGGGAACGCCTGTGGGTCCCTCCTGATGAGCTGGTGGAGGTGGCTGGGGAGAGGGAAGCCTGGGCTTCTCTGCTTAGGCTGCTGCCCCCACGACCCGGCCCCGGATAAGAGGAAGAGAACGGATGGATGGATGGAAATAAAATGTAATAAAATTAATGTAATAGCAAATTTGGCATAATGACTAAGCACGACCTTGTCAGCGAGGATGCTTTTTTGTATCCTGAGTCCAGACCACGGGACCTCTGTCAACAGTTTAAGCAGCAGCGTGGCACTGACTGCATTAAACAATATACAGTGGAAGCATCCCAATATATGAGAATAAACACGAACAAATAAACAAGAACAAAATGGGGAAAAATGAAATTACATTGTGTGTAAAACTAAATAAAAAGTACAAAAAATAAAGAGGAAACATCTTTAATTCCAGCGTTGGTCAGCGGATCGACCTCGAGGAGGTTTTGGTGCTTCCGTTTGTCAAATCTTTGACGAATACGTGAGCGACAGAAAATCTGACCAACACAAATGACATTAAAGCTAAAAGTACTGAAAATGTAATTAAAACTAAAGATCGTAAGAACTGAAATGAAACAAGGAAACCCGCCCACACAGGCTTTTAAGAGAAATGTTAAAACTAATAAGAATAAAGGAGCTAAAATAACTGTCTGCAGGTTCATTTGATCAAAACAAATACTTCACTTCTGAAAGCAGCAAAGCGCTGCTTAAACAGCAGCTCACACGAGCAGCAGATCTGGTCACTAACGACTCCTCCGCCTCCCATCAGTCACCTCTGAGGCAGAGAGCGGGGGGGCGGGGCCGAGCCACTGACAGGATGATGAGTGGATGCAGTCGATGTGTGAAGCTTTAATGATCTGTAACAAGCAGACAAAGCAGGTCGTGAGTGGCTACAGAGACCACAATCATTACTCCTGCTTGAATTAGTGTGTGTGTGTGTGTGTCGGTGTGTGTGTGTGTGTGTGTGTGTGTGCGCGTGCATGTGCTCGGGTGTGTGAGGGGGACAGAAAACATCTCTTCTACCTTTTCATGAAAGGAAACGTAAAAATGAAGATATCTTACAGAAGCTTTTCACACAGACGCGCTCCAGCTGTGCCATGTGATTACAGATGTTGCAAGCAAGAAGGTCAGAGGTCGTAAAAATGAAGAAAAAAAAAAAAATAAAGTTTTCCAGCAATTAACTCGCCCTGAACCGGATTCCATAGAAACCAGCTGTCGGTCTGCTATTAACATGAATGACTTTACACACACACACACACACACACACACACGATGCAGAAGGCTTCATCACAGTCTATTGTGGAGCCTCGAATGACTCATAGTGTGAAAATCCAACACACACACACACACACACACTGAACAGAATCTACCCACACTGAATCACTGAAAATGTGTCCTTATCTGGTTAGTGTGCGTGTGTGCGTGTGTGTGTGTGTGTGTGTGTGCGTGCGTGCCTGCTGCTGACCTCCATTGATCAGAGCGAGGTAATCAGATTGATGGCCGTCTTGGCAGCAGCTTAGATTTAATAAAGCGCAGACAGACGGACGGACGGGCGGTTCAGACGAGGTCGCAGCGCTTTGACTCGACAGCGTTGCATCACAGAGGAAGAGTCTGTTCAGATGTTATGTAAACGGGCAAATGTCAGTGTCATACCCATGTCTCTTTTCTTACTAGCTTGGAATTTTCTGGAAGGCCGGAAAGATGCCGATTACAACTCCAGTACAGCTCCAATGCATTCTCATCCCGGGGGCATCCCATATCACCTGCCTTAGTGTGCCAGCTGGGATGATACTGACCACAGAGAACAGTGGTACTGTTTTTGAGGCTGCAGGGCCGTAAGTGATGGTTTAGCAGCCTTAGTTTGCATCACATGTTGGGTTTCACGTGTTTCCTCATTGGCCGACTCATATATTTTGATACCATTGGCCCGCCTCCCGATTTGTTGAGCCGTCTGCCGGTGTGACCACCAGCATCCTGAAATGTGATGTTCTTTCTAACCAGGGAAAGTTCACTGTGACAGTCGCCCTCTTTAGATCCAGCTTCAGCTTTTCTTCCAGTCCTCCCAAAACGGATCAGCAGAGTTTCTCGAACCTCATCCATCACATTTTCACAAGACAGATTTCATCTCCGCCTCCGGCAGCTGAATGCTGCACGGCCTCTACCAGGAAGCTACTTTCTGGTTGCCACAGCGGTTTGCGCCGCATGTTTTATTCAGCGCTTTTACGCCGGATGCCCTTCCTGACCCAGCCCCAAAGGGGATTCGTGTCTCCAGCTCGAATCGAACCGGCGACCTTTCACTTGCCAAGGAAATGTGTTAACCATAACTCACAGTCACGACTGCAGAGAAAAACATCCACTGAGCCTGAGAATGCTGGGTTCAGATACTCCCCTTCACACCTCTAGTCCTTCACCTACACCCTAACCCGCGGCACAGCGGCTGCTGCACAACAGGTAACTCCAACAACGAGAATGTGCTGCTGCTGGCTCAGAGCATCCAGTCAACGATGTCTGCAGTTTGAGTTTTAAACCAGATCTCTTCTTGTTTCAGTGTACTTTTAATGAGCTTCAGTTTGAATTTTTTGAACTATCCTTTAATTTTGGAGCAGTGGCCATCAGAGGAAGTGCAGTTTTTTGGTACTTGCGGCTTCATTTGTGACGTTTGTGCCGTGCAGGTGGCAGTAATATGCTTTGTTTTGGAATTACCACGCATTTGGGATGCTGCTCTTTCATGTCTGGGTAACAACCGCGGCTCTGGTTTGTTAAGTGAAAAGCTCCAAACTTTCTCATGGTTTGAAAGTTTCATTTGGCTGCTCCGCGATTCGCGAGGGGGTTGCCACAGCAGATGGGAGGCACATATTTGATTTGGCAGATTCTTACACCGGATGCCCTTCCTGGTGCAGCTCTCCCAGGGATTTTGTGTCTCCTCCAAGTCTTAAACTGGGGATCTTTCACTTGTCAGTCGAAATGTGTAAAACTGTAGTTTGTAAAATCCAAATCAATTTCTGGACTTTGCCGCTGTAAATCTGCATTCATCCACTGATCGTTGCAGTTCTGTCGGGTAAAATGTTTGCATAAAAGATGTGAATGGCAGCCGGGCTGTAAAGAAACCGAAGCTCAACTTGACTGAACGCTGCAAATTGAAACAGAACATCTCGCTGAGCACGGCGAGCAGCAGGTACGATTTTATCTGTGATGTGACGAGAGCCACAGGTGGAGAATTTATCTGCTACGACTGGTCAAGTGTGAGCTGAACCTGTGTTTAATATCCTCTGTCACGCACAGGTGTTGCTGGGCTGCGGAGATGAGGCAGGTTTGATTTTTCTCTGCAGTTATGAGCGATCGCCGGGCTCTGGCCTGTCTCTGACTCAGACTCCGCAGAGAGCCCGAGGAAATAAAGGAGTTTTTCCTTTCATTACTTCTCAACTGAGTTCACCTGGTGTCTTTGTTTACACAGCAAAACAGCCAGGAGAGAAATCTCCTACGGTTCACGCAGAGCCACAACACCAGGTCCAACGGGAAGATTAGATTTTGTCAGGTCTCCGCTCACTTCCCTTTGCAGCAGAGAAGAAGACTGTTCACTCCAAAATCAGCTGGAAGCACGATCCCCAACGTTTTCCCTGAAGTTTCCCCCCCCCCGTCTTTCTGGACTTCGTTGCCTCCATCAGCAGCAATACGATAAACAACAAAAGATCACACTCGCTCAGCGGCGATGATGACCGAAAGGTGAAGGAAAGTCAGGAAAATAGATATTTGCAGCATCTAAACATAGACATAAAACGTACCATCTTCAGATGAGAAAGTCCAAAAAGTTTCTGCTTTGTTTAACCTTCCAACTCTGGCAGCATCCTCACACCCAAACGCCCACTCGGCCACGCTCGCAGCTGCTGGAGGACCTCTTCATTAGCAGGTAGGAGAGAAACACACCATCAACTTTTCAGCGTCTGCAACTGTTTAAAATTCTGCTCAAACTTAAGAGATCGTCTCCAGAACTTCCCTCAAATGCGCCAGTTCTGTTTCCCTTTGCAATAAAACGCAGTTTATACACAAAGGGCGTCTATGCAAGCGCTCACGCAGGCAGGTTAAAGAAATCCTGCAGCGAACTGCGACTCATTCACGCAAAAGGTCATCAGGGTCACGAAGGACTGCCGCATCAAGTCGAAGCTTAAACGCTGCCCTGACTCCGACTAGCTCCAGACGGCGTGCCGGGGGTCAAGTCCACCTGACGCCCGAGTCTCAGTTCATTCGGTTCATGTTTAACTTCAGTTCCCAGCAGGTGCAGCAAGTCGGCGCTGGGGTGGTCAGACTTCTAGCTCCTTTAGCCCCCCCCCCCTCACACACACACACACACACACACAACTGTATATTCTTAAAGAGCAGAAATAAAGGTGCATGTGACAGTTTAAAAAAAAAGACAATAATTAGTAAGAAATTTCTCAGATAAACGAGAGAAGAAGCAAAAGAAAACATCATCTTCCTTTCACGAGCACGTTTTTCTGCTGCGTGTTACATTCACTCAGTAAAGTTAAAGTTTGTCACTTTTCATGAGTTTCTTTACCCCCCCCCCCCACCTTTCTCACCACCAGTTTTGTCACCTGCTCATTTCCTGATTGAATCCACCTGTCACACCTCGTTTGAGGGCGGCGCCCACTTTCATTCACTTTTTCCCCCCTTCACGCCCGGCAGCTCCCATTCAACAGTCCATGTGTCACATTTGTCTCCGTGCCGGCGATTAACTTTAGGTTGGATAATAAACCTTTGTTCACCCGGATAATAATCTAATGGCTTATTAATTAAATGCATTTTGATCGGACGCTCACGATGGCAACAAACCCTTCTTGCGAACCTCCTGATTAACAGCCACCTTTGTGCCCTGAGCGCGCTTATTTGCCCCCTTTGGTTTTGTTCCCATGGAGACCGGTCTTGAACCCTCTAGTAAAAATTCTGCACGTCAATGTGACGGAACAAAAAAAGGCGCCTTTTAAAAAAGGAGAAATGAGCTCCTGGGGACCCCACACGTTTATGGTTCACGGCTCATTCATACGTGAGGAAATGGCATTTGTCAGGCACGTTCCTGGTCTTCCTCGCCACTCAAGTCTACATCTTTTGGCCACTTTAGAATGACTCAGACCTCAGGAAGAGTCCAAGAGGACCGAGCGAAACTTGCATGCACATTTGAATGAAACGGTAGCATTTCAGTTTTCTCTTTTTCTTTGCATTTGCCCAAACAGCTGTTACTGCTCAGGAGCCTCTACGTGCCTTTTGAGGGCCTTAGAAATGTACACATGGTTATTCTGGGGTACCGTAATTAGTCCTGGGGGGGCGCATACACACACACACACACACACATTAAACTTCCACCTGCGTGAGCTTCTTTATGTGCAGCGTGTAACAGACAATAGAGGAGCAGCCCAGGAGGTTTTATGACCAATGGAGCAGCAGAGAATCAGAGCCTGGTTTGCTTCGTCTGCCTCGGGATTTGAACCCTCTGCAGAAACGCGCCCAAAAACCAACAGAAGGAACTTTTATTCTGGGAAACTTCCTGAAACTTTTGGTGGAGGGAAAAAAAAAAAACAAAAAAAACCTGGTAATATCTGAGTGAAGACACCAGCCATAACTGTTAAAGACACATGCCCTGATTTTGCTTCCCAGCCTCAAATTTCCCCCTGCAGGGAAATCAGGTGCTCCTCATCCAGGAGTTTTAGTGAAATCATTTCCCACTGCTGTACTAAAACTTTTTTTTTTTCAATCAAGTAACTATAATTTGCAGCCTGGATTTTGCCATGAATAGAATATATTTTTAATGTACAATAAGCTGAGCGTAGGCTCCTGCACGGCTAGCAGACGGAAGATAAGACGTGGCACCATCTCCTCCGTAATCCGCTGATGCTTGGCTTGGATGACGGCGTCTGAACGGGATCCAGCTTTTATGTTGTGCTGTCACTTAAATGAGTTTAACTGAGCATGCACAGTATGCGTGTGGCTTTATGATCCTTTTTTTTTGCATTTGTGCATGTTTGCATGCTAAAAGTTAAAACACAGCATCAGGTTATGATCACTTTTTAGGTCAAGTTCTGCTACTGTGAGTGTCAAAAGTATTTTTTTTTTATTTTTATTTTTTTAACTGTAGAAGTCTGTAAACCCCTTTTAAGGATTTAGGCAATTAAAATGAAAAAGTCTCCCCCTGCAGAGAAATGCTGCATGTGCAAACATGTCAGATTGGAGCAGAGGTGTTTAAAGGTGCCGTGAGGTCACCACGGACTTGCGTGAATCAGTACAGGAACATCCAGTGGGAATATACAATATTATACACAATAGCCTCAGCCTGGATCACCATATCCTACACACTCACCATACACAGCAATGCAGGCTTTATGGCACCCAGCAGGAGCATTAGAGAAATCTTACAGAGCGCCGGCTCTCCTCACGCACAGCTCAGAGCAATAAAAGTGAAATTATAAAGAGGCACGACAATGACACATGAGAATAAACATAGTCAAAAGGTGGCATAAGGTCACCGCAGACTGCGCGCCTCAAACGGCTCGCTGCGGGGCTGTGACGGGAACGTCACAAGAATATTAAACTCGGTACAGCGCGTCACAAAAGGCACCATGGAAACAGCGCACAACATGACAAACATGTGGGAAATGTGAGAGGAGCAGCAATACCGGGAGATCACAGCGAGACAATGTCCCCCGCAAAGGCGCGCACGGAGCGGCACGGACACACTCCACAGCCTCGCAGTGTTACAGGAACAACAAGAGGACTGTCAACACAACTGAGCGCGCAAACAACACGAGCGTGACACCGTAGGAAAATTACAGCAATACGCACGAGATGCCCGCGGCTGCTATGAGAGGCACGTCAGAGAGGACGGGAAGGAAAACATACTGAAATGGCGACGATGGAGACTCCTCTGTGTCTTCTTCCTCCTCTCCTCTTCCTCTCAGGTCTGAAAGTCTGCAGCCTGCTTCCCTCGCTCGCTCTCTCTCTCTCTCTCAAGGTCTCTTTACCACTGCCTCTCTCTTTTGTCGCTGTGATATCTGGCCATGCCTTCACAGGAGGAGGAGGAGGAGGGGGAGGAGGGGGTGGCAGAGGGGGGGGGGGGGGGGGGGGGGGGGGGGGGGGGGGGGGGGGGGGGGGGGGGGGGGGGGGGCAGACAGACAGAGAGGAGGGAGGAGAGGATGATGATGCTGATGAAGATGGTGGAGAGAGAATCAGACACTGCAGCAGCAAGCGAGGAAGACGGCGGCGGCTTTGCCCCCCCCCTCTCTCTCTCTC